>NDGN011462814.1:0-10232 GCA_002564285.1 Tympanoctomys barrerae
TTGTGCCTGTATTCCTAATACTTCTGCTAATAGCTCAAAAGGCTGTTCAAGGTATTAGATTACAGGTTAAGACTATCTCAGGTTCTGAAATTCCCTGTACTTTCTCCTTATCCCCTTGTGGAAAGCTATTTCTGATTCTTTCCAGCAGGAAAAAAAAAATTGTTGCTTAATAGTCTTGTTCAGCTTATTGTTTGGCCAAGATATATTCTTTCTTTGGCCTTACCTCATCTAGAATTAAAGCTATACACACAACCAAGACAAAAATGCTGATGTCTATTGATGGCCTTCAGTTAGATCCTCTCTAGACTATCACCGGTTGCCAGCCGCAGTTATAATCTCCTTGAGCCTGAAGTAGCCAGAATAATCACCTTTCGCTCCCTCATGCCAGTTTGGGATACATCTCAGAGGAGAGAACAGTATAGACAACTAAGTTAAATAAAAATTTTAAAGGCAGTCAGATAGGGCTAGCTTAGGAATATCAAGAAAGAGATGAAAGCACATCACAACCATGTCATAAAACACATCTGTTAGAGACCAGGTTTCAAGCTAAAGACAAAATAACCTACCTGGCATACTTCCTCAAAAGACAAAAATTGAGCCAATAAAGTCTAGATCAGCATCAGTCACACCAGTTAGTGACCAAGACCTCTAGATCCATCATTTCCTAGAACAGTTTTGGTTCTATCCATGCACACTTGTTATATGACTTGCTTTCCCATTGGATCACTATTACCTAAGTGGCCATACTTGCAAAAAACAACAAGAACCAGCAACTGTGCCCTCAATAACAACAGAAGGAAAGACAAAAATAATACACAGTAAACTAAATACTAAATGTTAATAAAGTAAAACTTTATTAATAATAATGAAATAATGTGGCTGGGGAGATGGCTCAGTAGAATAAGTGCTTGCCTTGCAAGTGCAAGGGTCTGAGTTCAACCGCCAGTTCCACCAAAAAAAAAAAATAATAATAAATAAAATAATAATAACATAAAAATTCAAATTTGAAGGCAAAGAGAATGAGCAAATAGAAGAAACAACAAGAAAATAAATAAGAGGCAGAGAGCAAAATAAAACACAATCTACCTTAGATTAAAAAAAAATTAGATGAAGGTAAGAGAAAAAAGTAATGGGAAAAAGAAATAACTTATCTCAAAATATTCCTACATTCTATGATGTTTGAACTGGGAAAGTTTCTTTGTAGGGCTTCTATTTTTTTTTTTTTCAGTACAGGGATTGAGCTCAGGACCTTGCTCTTGCCAGGCAGGTGCTTATTCTACTGAGCTTTGTGTCCGGCCCATCTTTCTAGGACTTCTAATGTTGGAATCCAACAATGTTGTTTTGTTGTTACTTGCTTGGTGTTTTGTTCTCTCTCTCTCTCTCTCTCTCTCTCTCTCTCTCTCTCTCTTCTTTCAGTGAGGGGAAATGGATAATGAATCAGATTTTTTCACTCTTCCTCCAGTTTATGTCTTTGCTCTCCTAGATTCCCACCATGTGTGGCAGATTAATGGATTTTGTTGTTTTTAACCTTAACACTCTATTGACTCTCAAGGCTTCCATGGTCAGTTCCTTGGGTGAATCCTGAAGCCTGTGCTAATTCCATGTAGCTGTGAGTTAGGTAAATATGCACTCTTTAAGTGTATTTTCTTGAATATATCCAAGTGTTAGAGAAGCAAACAGAACTCTAAGTTCTGCCCTGGAGAGAACCAGTTTTTAGTACTGAGCAATCTACTGGCCTATGTTCCAGCATATGGAGATCCAGCATCCTCAAACACCACTCAGAAGCAGAGTCGCAACATACACCATTGCCTCCATTGCTTCTACTCCTTAAAATTCTTAGTGGTTCTGTGTCCAACTAATCTCTTTAATGACTGTTAAATGTTTAATGCCCTTGTCATTTTCATAGCTTTTCTGGGTAAACTGAATTGTAATTGTTCTGTGATTTCTGATTCCCATAACTGCATGATTCCAAACAATAAAGCTTCTTACACAAATCCTTTGGTTATGGCACCTCAAGTTATAGACAACACTTTAGTGGAGTTCTTCTCCAAAGATTAATGATGTACTGTTTTCACCAAAGCTAATCTGCAGAGCAAGAATGGTCCTTTAAGGCCAAATCTCCCCACTAGATTTTCAGGTTGCAATAAATGGATTTCACTCATAGGTTGTGACATAGGGAAATATGACTCTCAACCAGCTCGAAAACAGGTTAATTGACATTTTCCTCTTTTATCCCCTTGCCTTTTGTGCTCAGAGAATTAGAGTTCTTTTTTCTTTTGAATACCAGCTCAGAGACTTATTTATCACGTTTTAGAAATTCTCTATATCATTTTAATCACAAGAGTAGAGAGCATAATTAATAGATTTCTATTTCCTGATATTAATTATTTTCTTTTCTATGTTTCCATAAAGATTTAAAATTTCACAACTAATTTAATGAGATAAGAAAACTATGTACTGAACCTTCCTGTGTGCTCATAGACAAATAAACTTTAAAAATTATTCTAAGGGCCAGACAGATAGCGCAGTGGATTAAAGTACCTGCTTAGGCAGTTGCAGGGGTCAGAGATTCGAACCCTGGGCTGCCATGCTGGCCCTACTCCCAGGGCACACCGACAGAGTGATTGAGACTGGGTGTCGTGCACATACTTGTAATCCCAGTGTTTGGGAGACTGAAAACAGGAGAATCACTACAAGTCCGATCTGTGTACTGAGACCCTGTAGGCCCTGTAGATGCTGCACTAAATACTAAAAAACAAATTATTGTATATTTTACAAAAGAAACTATTCAGATTAAGAAAATATTTATTTGAGAGTTTTCATTTACAGATATGACCTAAGATAGTGCAAATATACATAGAGGTATTACTCTTGAGATCTAATAAAATAAAATAGAATACTGTCTTTGGTCCTTCTGTTACAAATGTGCTAAGTGGGAATGAAAATTAGTTTTGTCTGTAAAAATTCTTGTTTGCTAATTCAACATCACGACAAACTCAGCAAGAGCCTGTGCTTTAAGTTGTTGTCAAGATCTCTGCTGCTGATTGCTTTTCTCTGAGAGTCCTGGATCCTGGACTGTCATTCCAGCTAGCTGGCTTATTCATGCCTGTAACAGTTCATTTGCTACTTTAGAAAAATTAACTAGAGATAATGTCTCCAAGTCGTGCTGCCAAAAGCAACCATACAAGCCAATAGTAGCACCCTTGCCCAGAGGAAGAGTCAGGTTTATTTACGAGCCCATATGCCAAGGTCATAAATTGCTGTTTTATGTGTTGGGTGGTGAATATAGAAGGGAACAGAGGCTCTGACTCTGGCACACAGTGTTGGTAGAGGTCCTGCTCCCTTTGTTTACTTTATCCCAGAAATAATATCCCAGACACTTTAGGAAAATGCCAGATTAGTCAAAATTTTGAACTGAAAAATGAAGAAAGAGAGTTCATAGCATGTTGAAATAATATTCTAAATGTGCACAAAGGTGTTAGATCAAGAGCCAAGAAGATATGCACTTCGGGCACATTAGAACTGTGCTGACAACAGTTGGTGCAAAAAGCAGCCCAAACCCAGCTGAAGAATAAATGGCAGGAACCTGCAGCATATATCGGTTGTCATCAGTGACTCCTGGGGTGGGAGAAAAAGTTAAGCAAAAGGTGAAGAAATCAAAACATAAATGATGATCATACCATATTGTTTATATTAATAGAAAAGTTTGATGAGTTCAGAAATGTCAGAGTATAAAAAATTGCTCATTTCTATGTTTGTGTGCTGAGCTTCTACTTCTGTTCTAGAAATAAAGTAAAAGTAACCGTTAAGATAAGTATTTTTAAGAAGAAATATATAAAAGGTAATTCCTAATGAAATCAGTTTACTTCGTATATTGCTTTTCTGAAAGAAATTACTGTCTGTATTTCTCTTTCATCTTTATTCCTCTTTAGAATTTCTCATATTTGTACACAAATGTAATTATATATAGTTCTGAATTTTAAATCGTCTTTATACTTTATCTTCAAGGACAAATGTATTTAAAGAATGGAAAGAATTCAGTTTTTGAAAATACTGAATGTTTATTTCTGTGTTTTCCTTAGCAGTATAGCTTTCTAAGTTTTTACTTGTATATCTCAGACTCAATAAAGCATAAGTAATGTGAAGCATCCAATAATGAACAGAATTAGCTATACAAAGTTGCTTCCAAATTTGCCTGATCTCTAACTGTTCCAAAGTCAAGAGTACCAATCCAAGAATTCTGCTTCTTTCTATGTTTTCATGAAGAAAAGATTAGAAGAACATGGATCTCAAAAACTTTATTTCTCCATAGAAGTATCGAGAAAATTGACCCCCCCAAAAAAAATTCAAAAATCAGTGTTTTCAGAACTGCATCAATTAACAAATTATGCAACTGCCCAAGGGCTGCTTTTTCAAGAAAAATGGTTAAATACCTGTAAGAACAGGTAATATCTTAGTGATTATTTCCTTTTCTTCCATCCATATTCCCCAAAAGCTCAACTTAATAGCTTCTCAAATGTAGTAATTGTAAAAACCAGTATCCTAGAGGCAAGTTGCAATTCCAGAACAGGTTTTCTGAGTTCCCCCAAAAAGGCCCTGTCCCAAGAATATCGTCATCAATTTGCCTGACTGGCAGCTCCCTAGAAATCTCCATTTGTGGTATTCATTCTTCTTGTGTTAATGCAGATATCATACAGTATCAATTTGACTTTTCTTTTTTCCACAATTAGCTGTGGACAAGCTACTACTTTCTTACCTTTGTTCTCCCTGTTTGGAAATCTGGTAAGAAACAATGTGGTCACTTGTTTAGGCTCTTTCAGGGATTTAAGTCATACAGGTTACATTCCTTTGTAATTATTAAAAAAAAGAAAACCCTGAGCCTTTCTCATACTTTTTCTAAGAGCTTTTTCTTTTCTTTTTTTTTTTTTTTTATTTTAGGGAAGGGTCTACAGCATGTTCAGGCTCTCACTACTAGATTGGATTCCTAGTGATCCACCTCTTTACAGCCTCCCAAGAGCTGGGATTATAGGTGCACCACCATGCCCAGTTTTAATCACCATCTCAGGGCACACTGGGCGGGGGGGGGGTGGCGGAGTCGGCATGCCAGGCCCAGGGATTGAACCCCAGGCTCCTATGCCTACTTGAAGTTACCTTAATCCACTGAGCTATTTGATTGTTAGACCCCTAACAATCATTTTGGATCTACTTGACAGGACTGGCCTGCCATTCTTATGAAACCTTGGTATGCAAATCCAGTTTTCATAAATCCTTGGTGTATGTTTATGGGATTATAAGTTTTGCATTTGCAAACAAATATCAAGGGAGATAGAGTCCATACTGTCTCTGCAGAAAGGTATGTTGAATTAGTCCTGTGATCAGCTTGTCTAGATGATGGCCATTATCCCCAGATGTCTGTATTCTTCGCTTTGACTTGTTACTTGGTATGCACATACTTTGAGCTGCTGCTTACACTTTGTGTTGCATTTGGTGAATTACACAAAACTTTGTTATAGAATTCAAAGATATAAAGCATCCTTAAAGTGGCCCTGGGATATATATCTGAGCTCACATATCTGTGTGCCTTGGAATGAATTGTGTATTTGTATTCCAGCATGAGTCACAACCGACACTCTGTGGAGACTGATACCTGGTTACAATGAACAGTCGCACATGTTGAGGGAAAAAGGTCACTATTTGAGGAGAGCTATTGTTGCTAAAGACTTAGACCAAAGTTTATTTTCTAAAGACAGGTAGCTGAGCTCGAACCCACAAGATACTGCCAGTTATGTTTGTGTATCTGTAAAACAAAAGCTCATGATCTTCCATGCTGAAAGAAAAGAGATGAAATTCTTGTGGAACATCTACAGAGGTTTGGGTCTTGAAATTTATAAAGGAATCACTTCCATGGGTGAATTACAGATATTCCAGTAATCATTTGAGGAAGGAATGAGACTTTGTTATGAAAGTGCAAAATCTACATCCTCAGTTGTCCAGCTGGAAATTAAAAATCACTAAAAGACCTTGTACAAGAAAAGAAAAAAGGGAATTAGATTTTGTTCCTTCATAACAAGATTCCAGAAAAGTGTAGAAAAATGTAAACATATGAACAGGCCAGAAAGACCCTTTCCTCTCCAAAGTATGTCAAATAACTGCAAAAAGACAAAAATATGTAGAAATGGGAGAAAGATAATTTATAAGAGAGAGGCATAAAGATAGGGACAGGAACAAACTGGATATAGGAGGAATAAACAAAATCACTGCAGTAGAAGTCCTCAATTGTCCCATTGGAAATAAAAAAAAATACTAAAAGACTTTCTACAAAAAACAAATAAGGGGAGTTAGATTTTCTTCCTTCATGACAAAGGCTATGGATTAATTTTAACATTTGTTAAAAATACACTAATTGGCAAACCTCCACAGCCTTAATATTGGGATTCAAATTGCAGATATACATGCAAAACCTACATAAAAGAGAAACTTTAGAAATTAAAAAAAGGTCTCACCTTAAATTTTAAGCAGTCTGAACATTAAACATAGTACAAACAAGTGCACTTCACCTTATTCACAGAACCCATTGCTCCCCTAGGTCTTAGCACACATTGTGTCAGAATACCCCTCCTGTGCAGAGCTGCTCAGCCACATTTTTAACATAATTCAAGGAAACTTTGGCACTTAGAAATGCCTGGGCAAAAATGGTACCCCGTGTATGTTTTCTCTATTCTCACTTAAAGTAGTGATGTAAATTAAACCAGAACTTCAAGGTATAAAATTCATCTATAAGAACTATTTAGAAACAGTGATTCTTACTGTCTCCATTGAGCAACACAATTTTACCTGACTTTAAATTTGGAGCAAATGAATGTTTTTTTACAACAGCCTACCAGAATCTTGATATGCTTGTTGCATTCATTAGGCTCTCCATATCCAAAATCAAAGTGGTTCATTCAGTGTAATTAGGAAGAAATTGGTATTGTACCTTGAAATAATATATTCTGATCAATGCTTATTTCAACAATTTTTCATATATCTTTTCCTACGTCTCCAAGTAGACATTATATACTCTGATCTGACTACTTACAGGTTACATAAATGCCCAGGAAGTACACACAATCTTTAGAGGCAAGGTGTTCACAGCTTCCAATTTCTAGAATAGTACAGTCATAGTACTCTATTGCTAGTATCTTTATCTATGAATGTTCACCTGACAAACTCATCCAAGACATATGAATTCTCACAAGGAAGCTTAAAAAGAAAATAATTACTGCCCATACATGGTTCAAAGATCCACTGCGTCAGTTAAATAACTGAAAATTATTCAGTAAACTAAGAGCTGTATCTTCTGACACTGTCATAAAATGTCTAGCATGTCATAATAATCCAAGAAATCTTGTAATCTTTTAGGGGGTGTGTCTGTATGCAACATAGGGTTTTTACTTAAATTTTTTACTGAAATCAATTTATCTTGTTATTTGTAAATCTGTTTGACACTGGAATATGGTCTCTTCTACAAAATGTCTAGAATCTGTATGAATTGTAAAATATTATAGATGTCCACTAACCAGTGGCCCCCACAGAAAATCATTGTAGAATTATTAGCATCCTAACTTCATATTTTCTTCAGGTTATATATTTTTTGTGATGGCCACTCCTGTGTTGTTCAAAAATTCATGAAAGAAACTGGGCTCCTTGGCTGATACTATAAGTCAATAAAACAATAATTGTTTCCCCAAACCAGAATTTTTAGACTCAGAGGCTGTCACAGACCACTACCTTATCACTCTGTGTCCTTGATTCCTCACCTCTTTTTGGCTCATGAAAGCAATGCCACAGAAACTCAACATAGCTACTGAGTCTTCTTTCACAGGACAGAGGCAGATTCTGGGCTGTCCTGCATGCAGGACATGGTAGCTTTCTGTGAGCTTATTCCCTTGCAGATGAAAGAGTGATGTGCCTTCAGGTTCCTTGACTGCCCGAGAACATTGTTCATTGAAAAAGTAACAATGGGAGTTTATCCATTTTATACTTGATATCACTGTCATTACACATGATGAGTGATGTTGAAAGCTTCCCAGCTTTCGTTCCTTAACTGGGTCATATCTGGTAAAAGATAAGCTGAAGGTCAGTGGCACAGCCCAGCCTCCACGTAGTCACCTTAGTGCTGAAGGCCTGGGTAGCAAGCCTCACTTGCATATTTTTATAGAATATTGGGCCATAAGTATCATTTTGTCTGCTTGCTAAAGTCACTAACACTATTCTTCATTCAAGGTTATTCATTTAGGAATCTCTGGGCTCAGAGCCAAAATATAAATTAAGATCACACATGTCTCTACAGATACAAAAGCTATAATAAAAGAAGACTTCTCCTGATTTACTTTAGATTTTCAAATATTAAAAACTGATTCTGGGGGAATATTCGATCACAGTTTCAGTCTTTTTCTGATTGTGATACATCTTATAGTACCACCATGATACTGTATATGTGTTTTGTCAAGCATGGTAAAATATTGAATTGAATCACTCAATATTCCACAAACTGATAGAAAACATTAACCAATGTTATATCTTTGCCAAAATTGTCAGGACTCAGAATAATATATTTCTTGAATTAGTCTTAGACAAGTGCAAAATATTCACTTTTGAGAGTGATAAGATGACAAAGTCATTGGTGTAATTGTAATAACTCAAGCAATACATTGAGTTTGCATTTTTATCACATGTAAGTTAGCTTTGTGACACTGTCAGTCATAATTTGAATACTTAGCTTTATTAAATTTATTTTTTAAATTAATCAGAAAGTCTATTTGTAAATTAACGATCACAGTTTATGTTTTCAATATTAAACTTCTTAGCTGATAATCACAGCTTTTGGACTTCATGTGCTGAATTTATGGTAATATTAATTAATAAAATACTGTACAAACCAATTACTGATGAGCTTATTTAAAGTTTTGAGGTTGAAAGTACCCATAAATATATGTTAATATCACATAACAAATTATATGTCTGCTTGTATACACAGCAGTACTGGGTTTATGAACTTAACTTTTTCCATGGCTGGGCATGATAGCCTCCTTTGTGTTTGTGCAGAGAAGAAGGTTGCAGTCATACCCTTCACTGAATGCAGAGTTCAATGAGAAGCAAAATTTTATCCAACATTTCTATCTAACTGAATTGCTTATAAACAGAAGTGATTGTGAACTGAGGTATTACGGTATTAGCATAAGCATATATACAAATACAATTCTGGCTTTCTGCAACTCCAGAATTATCTAAAATTAAAAATTGTGGCATGAATTTTAAACTTACTTGTCAACTTGTTTGGCATAGGAGTTGCCTAAGGGATCAGGACAGTCCTCTTCTGTATGTTTTCGAGGAGGGTTTTGGAGTATGACTTTGGGTTGTAGCAGCCCCCAGATTATTCCTCTGTGGTGTTGTTTCCCTAATCAGCTGCCCAGCCACACAAGCAGAGCATCATTCCTCCATCATGCCCTTCTACCCTGATTTTCTGCCTTGAAATGAGCTGAAAAAGGACTCAATTGCTTCAAACCAAGATCCAAATTAAACTTGTGTTCTTTTAAATTATGTGTGCCAAGTACAGTGAAATCTGGGTTCATGAAAACTTCTGTTTAGAAACTTGTTGCTGAACAGAAGTACTTGGCAAAATGTTGCTTCCATTTTAAAACTCCTCATTGCGTGACATGAGCAAAGCCATGAACTCCACACAAGCACAAACATAACATCTTCCCCCAAATTATACAATAGATTAATTTATTAAAAAGATGGAATGTGGTATTTGGTCTCAGCAAAGAAAGCTGACCAAAGCATGTATTATATTTACATTTGCATTTATTTATGTTTGATCTGAAAACTGAATTAAAGAAATAAAATATATCACCTAAATGAGCTATGAGCTTCTGTACTTCTTGCATGTTTCTTACTGACCTTTTACTTTGCTGGTCAAGTGAAACTTTACTAAAGAAAGCTCATCCTTTTCTGGTATTGCAATTTGATTAAGCTTTTTATTTGGAACATAATTGGATAAATCTACAGGACATGTTATGAAGGTCATCTAAATTACACTAAGCAAATTAAATTAATTGACAAGGGTTGACTGGCTATTTATGTATTATGAGTTAAGTCCATTGTAATCACTTATTGTAAAATTGTCATTAAGAGCTAGACTTTACCTTTGTTAAATTAACAGACCAATTTGAAAAATTATAGTTTGTATA
>NDGN011462815.1:0-12103 GCA_002564285.1 Tympanoctomys barrerae
ACTCATAGTGATCCACCTGCTTACAGCCTCCCAAGAGCTGGGATTACAGGCATGCGCCACCACACCCAGTCTCAAATGGCTCTTGGCACACCTTGAGGGTGGAGCCAGCATGACAGGCCTGGGATCGAACCCTCGATCCTTGTGCCTGCGCACAGGCGTTTTAATCTGCTGAGCTATTTGGTCTACCCTCGTCTTGTCCTTTCTGAACTGGATTTCTAGCTGATCTTTCAATCATATAAACTAGACTGTGGACTTCTAATAAGGTCCAATATTTACTTGTGTATTAGTTTCCAAGGGTTGTGCTCGCTTCGGCAGCACATATACTAAAATTAGTTTCCAAGGGCTGCCATAACAAATATCACAGACTAAGCATCTTAAAACAATAGAAATTATCTTCTCACTAGAGAATTCTGGAAGCTAGAGGTCTAATAGCAAGGTGTTGGCAAAGCTGCTTCTTGTGAAAGGTCTGAGAAAGAGGCTGTCTCCTGCCCTCCCTAATCCAGGTGGTCACACCACAAGTATCCTATTTCCAAATAAGGTCACATCTAGAGGTTTCAACTGTACACACATTCTAAGAAAACACTAATCTGGATACCTTGTAACCGAAAGTCCCTAACTGATCCAAACTAGTGTTAAGAGGGGGGTCTAGGTATTATCTGCTTTAATCTTGACAACCTTAGAGGTGGCACCTTTATTATCTTCATTTTAGAAGTAGAAAATGAAGACCCAGAGAACTTGCTCAAGGTTACATGGCCAGTAAGAGCACAGGGGAGATCCAAGGTGAGATCTGTATCTGCTACAAACATCTTCTTTTCACATTATATTCTAGGTTTTGCTTTATCTGGAATTGTATTAATGTTTGTCAGCCTCAAACCACATGCTATGAAAAGAAAATGGTCCACTAATTTGAGCAAGATCTGTTTTACTTTTACTTTTACTTTCTGTGTACCTTTGCCCCAAGTGACAATCAAAGATGAGAGAGAAGTTGGGGGGGGGTTGAATGAGCAAGCAAGCTCCCTGGATGGTCAGAACTGGTCCCATCACGGTCTGGCCAGAAATCACATATGCAACAATAGAAGCAAGAGGCCCAAGGTGCTCAGAGCCACAAGAAAGACCCTCAGCTGAATGAGGACTTGCTGAGTGTGCTGGTTAATCCATCCTGTGATACCTCAGGACGAATTCAGATGTTCTGAGAAGGTACTACAGGATGGAGTGCTATAGTCTTCAAAAATATTAGACCTTGGTCTCTTGAATTTTTAAGTGACTTTCATCTCTCAGATTACCCTACCACTACCCTCTTTAGGACAGAGTCTATGAGCCAGCTTCTCCCTAGGTGAGAGCATCACCTGGAGTAGATTCCTGACATGTATCACAAGTGGATCAGAATGTCCTCAAATAAAAATTGAATGCATATGCTTTAACTTAAAATCCAGAGGGAAACTGTGAAGCTAGAGGACAGTGTTATTTGTACTTCTTTAGAGCTGATTCAACGTCTGAAGATTTCAATCAACAAGTTTATTGTTGAGTACTACACATTCTTCATAGAAAATTAAGAGATAATAAAGAAGCCAGGCATGGTGCCACACACACATAATCTTATCTTCTGAGAGGCTGGGACTTTTTCTCAAAATAAAATAAAAATTTTTAAAAATTTAAAAAGAGCTAGAGATGTTAGCTCAGTAAGACATTAGGTTCAATTCTCGGTGCCAAAAAAGGACATGAGGAGGGACAGACGGAGGGGGAGGAAGAAGGGAGAGATGGAGGGAGAGAAGGAGGGAGGGAGGGGGAGAGAGATTGAGATTATTCATTAGTCTACCATCTGGAGACATGTGCTATAAACATTTGCATTTGTATCCTTCCAGACTTTTTTCTAAATGTTTGCACAGCACCCTAAAAATGGCATCTCACGTGAATAGTTTACATCTGCTTCTTTAACCCTGCATCCAAAAGATATTTTCATTTCACTGTTACCCTACTCTGACTTTTCATGGCTATATAAGTCATCATATGGTACCCTCTGTTGAATGTTTATGTTGTTCTAGGCATTTGCCAAATTTTTTTATTTTTCTGCTAAGTATCTGCAATGATTTCTTTCCTTAAATTCCTTAAAACAGTTCTTAGGGTTAGGCTGGCCAAATAGTTCAGTGGATTAAAGCACCTGCTTAGGCAGACGCTGAGGACAGGGTCCATCCCTGGCATTCTGTACCAGCCCCGCCCCTGAGGCATGCTGAGACGGAGATTGAGACTGGACATGGTAGCGTGCGCCTATAATCCCAGCTCTTGGGAGGGTGAACACAGGTGGATCACTACAAATCTGATCTACATAATGAAACCCTGTAGAGGGCCAGGGGGACAGCTCAGTAGAATAAGTGCTTAGCTGGCAAGTGCAAGGTCCGGAATTCAATCCCCAGTACTGAAAAAAAAAAGGGGGGGGGGAGAGCGAGAGAGACACCTTGGAGACCCTTGAGTTTGATCCCCAGCACTAAAAAAAAAAAAAAAAAAAAAAGCTATAAAAAGCTGAATTCTTAGGTCAGAATCTATGTAACTCTTGAGGTTATGTATTGCTAAGCCACCTGGCAGGAAGGCTGTACCAATTTACAATCCCCCACCAGGCGATAAGCAAGTCGGCTTTGTGTATCTTTGCTAACAGTGGTTGTCATTTGTCAAAATCTTCAAATTCTTTTTGGCATCCACACTGCTGAAAAGCATGATTTTTCCAGCTGAGGAGTAAGTGTGAGTCACTAGAAGATTAGTCCAGTTGTTCTAAATCCTTTAATTACCATCCTTGTGCCCAGTGTAGTTTTTTCATTTGCCAATGTCTGGGGATAGAAAAAATAGCAAGGAGGAACTTAAATGAAGAGAAAAACGTACAAATTCTCCTATCTCTGCAGACACTGAAGAGGCCAGTGCTCCAGTCCCCACCAATCTGCAGGATGGCTGTGACTGCTGTCCGGCTACTGGCTCCACGGATAGGCTGCTTCACCACAGGGTGGGCAGGTCCCTGGCTCCTGGAGGGTCAAGATGATGATTAACTTGGAAACCAAGGTGTTCAGCATAACACTTGAGCAAGACAACAGTGACACAAAGATTGGAAGCCTACAGCGTCCAACCTGACTTCACCATTTCTTTCCATAACTTTTTTTTTTTGCTGTTGTTGTTTGGCGGAACTGGGGATTGAACTCAGGCCCTTGCGCTTCCCAGGGAAGTGCTTATTCCACTTAGCCATCTCCCCAGCCCCTCTCCATGACTTTATACTGGCATTATTATTCCCAAGCTTGTCACTCAGATTCAATGTCCAGTCCACCACCTCAGAGTTTCTCAGTGCCTAATAATCAGTTCTCATATTAGAAACCAAGAGGCCTCAGATGAAATTCCATCACACCAATTTCTGGAGACTGGTTTTGGTTAATTGGCTTATGCTCTTTGCTTTATGTTGATTTAGATGAAGAACAACTTATTTTTTAAATTTTGTTTTTTATAATTGAAGAACATATATAATGAGGTACAACACATTTACTTAAAGTGTGTGTAACAAGATGAGGTGACCTCTCACCCCCACCTTTGGTACTGGCAACTG
This sequence comes from Tympanoctomys barrerae, assembly GCA_002564285.1. Taxonomy (NCBI): domain Eukaryota; kingdom Metazoa; phylum Chordata; class Mammalia; order Rodentia; family Octodontidae; genus Tympanoctomys; species Tympanoctomys barrerae. The sequence goes on from NDGN011462815.1 coordinate 3,578, forward strand.
AGCCCAGAGCCTTCACTGAGCTATATATCCAGACTTTTAAATTTCTTAGTGTCTAGCTACATCTCTAAAACTTTCCTAGGCTGGGCTCAAACTTGGAACTTCCCTGGCTCAGATGCGATTACAGGCAGTTTGTAGTCACTAGTCAGGCTACAAGGTGATCTGAGAGAGCAACATCCCAAGGGCCTTCATTGAAGAGTCTGACAAGGAATTGGAAACCTAGACTACGCTATGGAGGTTAGCACATATCACTTAAGTGAATAACCCATTTCAGAATATATATTGCTATCAAATTACAATATGATTTGTCCTCATAGGATCCAAAAGTTGGGTTAATTTTCTCTGGAAGGAATGTATACTACCACAGTCTATCACTCAGAATTAGGGAATCAAGGCTCAAGGGCTGGGTTTTTCCTTCTCTTTCTGAGGCTGAAGGTCACGTTTTCCTAAACTGCGATAGTGGGGATGGCGGGAGTGATTCCCATAGGAAAGGGTAGGCTACATTTTGCTTCATGGCAGATGTGGGCCAAGAGCAGGAGGAAGGGCCCTTGGGTGAGTCTGATGTTGGACAGTGGTTATCATCCCATGTGCCTCTTTTGGCCAGCCTCATTAGGAATTTGTACCTGACCTCTGGTGTGCTATGAAAAAATAAAGAACTCACCTCACACTTAGACAGAATAAACAATTACCAGATGTGAATACCACCAATAGTGACTACAACAGTCTCCAAGTCTTCCACTATCTATGTGATGGTGTTGGTGTGCGGAGATGGCAATGAAAATAGGAGGAAAGTCGAAAGGGAAGAACAGGAATAGATCACACCCAGACTAAAGTGCCAGAGACACAACCAGAAGATGCCTCACAGAAATGGAAGTGCTGCACCAGAGCTTGTAGGGCTGGCAGTGATCTGTCTCGAACTGGTTACAAGATCTATGAGACATCTCCAGTCCTTCATCCGTTAGGCATATAGACCACATTTAGGATCTAATGAGCTTTTCAAGAGTACTGGCTCCAAAAAATAAAAAGTGCAGAATACAAATTAATGCTTAAACACAAAAGTTTAGCATTATGTTAATTTCATTAATTGTCAAATGTAGAACTCATATATTTTGCTACATTGGAAAGCAATTTGGAAATTGTTTTGCAAAAACTCCCACGTACCCATGATTGCTAAGTAGCAACTAGTAATTAAGTTAATTACTCATAGCCAAATAATTTTAAAAGCAAATTTTCAAAATATATATACATACATGATATGAAAGCACATGAGCTCATGTTTTTATGTGAGTTCAGAGCCTACTTCTATGAATTGACTTTTATTCACTAGAATTTGTGTTGAAGCCCTATCCTCCAATGTGGCTACATAGAGACAAGGCTTTTAGAAAATCAAATTAAATGAACTCAGGGGGAAAACATTAGTTCAATGGGATTGGTAAGAGGAAGGCATAACTCACTCTGCCTCTGCCTGTCTCTCCTTCCCCTCCCTTTCCCCCTTGTCCTTACGACCCCCTTCCCCTCCCCTGCTCCCCAGTGCACAGGGAAAATGGTCATGTGAGGTGATCACACTGCATACAGGAAGGCAGCACTCACCAAAACCCAACAACTATGCTGGACAGTGATCCCAAAATACAGCCTTCAGAACTGTAAGAAAAGGAATTTCTCTTCTTTTTTCCACCCAGTCTGTGGTTCTGTTATAGCAGCCCAAACAACCTAAAATATGTTAAGTATGTGAAAATGGTCCAGAGGAAACTACTTTTATACTTGGATTACTTCTCCAGCTCCATGTGACCTCCTTGAGGCCAGGAGGCATGTATTGCTTCTCCTTGTATGTCCAGCATCTAGCACACTGTACCTAAGAAACTTGTGGGTACGTGGTAAATATCTGCTACAATGGATCAAATGAATTTGACCTCTTCCATCATATTTGAGTCTTCCTCATATCTCATTTCTCTACTCTATGACTTTAACTGCATCTCTTTCTCTAGTAAAGGCACAACTCTCTGGTGTGAATTGATGAAATAAAAGCAAGGGTGGCCTACAAGCCACAGCCCAAGGCGCTTCCCTCTCAGTGTCACTTCCCACCAAGAACGTCCATCATTATGCTAAGACCTGCTATCATCGCTCATTTCAGTAGAGGGATTATTTAGGGATGAGCAGCTGGATTAGATTCTTCCTTGAAATAAGCTATTTACAGCTTGCAGCCTAGAACAGAATTTTTTGTTTCTATCTTAGCATTATGTGCATAACACCTTTTATCACAGCAAGGAAGCCTGTCTTCTATCAATTCCAAATCAAATAACCAAGAGGATAGCTTTCCCTTGGTAGAAAAAGTGTTTGTCTAACATGACACTCAAGGGGAAATGTATTCTTTCCTTACTACCTTAAATCTTTGATGATTTTTCAATTAAAATATTTGAGTTTACATACATTAACTAAGACATTTCAGTTTAAGATTACTGCTCAGATTCCATAATTAAAATAACAACCACATCTACTCTTCACTGAGCACATTCCAGCACTAGGCACTTAGCAGGCCCATTAAGAAATGAAGGGTGAATTAGGGGCTGCTACAAGTATAAGTCTAAAGTAACCATTTTAGCTTGCTGGACTGCCTTTTTGTGTATTATCCTAGGAAATCTTATGCCACCATGAAGAACAGAAACAAGTGTGCAAACAGGTGAAGCTGTTGGCCATGGTATTATGCTAAGTCAGAACATCTATCTATTTATTAAATTCATTGAAATAAGTTCATTTAGTGGAAAAAGCTCAACCTTCAGATTTAGACACACTTAAGTTCAAACATGCCTCAGCTACATCCGAGTTATTTGACCTCGGAAAACAAAAACTTGTCACCTTCCTCAGCTTTGATCTCTTCCTGTTCCATAAACTGGATTTAAAATACTCGCTCCTTTGACTGACAATGAGTATTAACCAAGACCATGTACTTGGCACACAGTAAGCATGTAATCAATGGAAGATATTATTTTAATCCCGGGACCTGGTACACACATACCCTAGGGCACTGTGCATACTTTCCTGAAAACAATGAAAAGAGAAAGGAGATCTGGCCCAGTTTTTCAGTTGTCATGTGCTAAATCAAGATCCTAAAACTTGGCCAAGGTAATCAACCATGCCAAATTTTCCAGGACTAAAGGTTTTACTGAGATGGGGGAACATTCAGTACTAAAACCAGTACCATCCTGGGCAAACCAGGAAAGCTGGTAACACTAATCAACAGAAGCAATAGAAAGCTTTTAACAGGTGAAGACAAGAGGATGCCGCCAGTCAATATCTCATCTCCTACCCAGTTAAAGAGTGTCAGGGGATGGTCCGTTGGGCCTCCTTTTATTCTCTCATCTGTGGCAGCTAAGCACTTCCAACTGCATGGCTGGCCCCATACACCCAGTACCTCACTCAGCCTGGAACAATTCATGTCACTCTCGTCTTTAATCAAACTTAAAAACTAAGAATTTGTTCTGCCTTCTACTCAGGCATCCTGGATTATTTTATTCTTAACCTAAGCCAAAACCCTTAATTTTTTATTTCAAAGGGCTTGAAATTATTGACAGTCACCAGAAATAAAGTTCACTAGATCAGGGTGAAACACAAAGAATGAAGAAACATCCTTTTAACCAAGCCAGTTTTTTTTACCAGCCGAGCAAGTCCAGAAGGAATTCATCAGGAGCCCCATTCTCTAGTACACGTGAGAAAGGTCTGAAACCACTTTCTTTCCAATCCCAGTTTCCCTTTCCCTGGGACTCAAGAAGAGATTAGTTTCCTATTCCAACTAAAGTACAAAAGCTGGGGCAGGGGGAATTATCCCACTTGCTACCTGAAGTTGGAAATGAAATGTCCATCTTCAGAAGAGATCAGTGGAAACAGGAGAGGGGAACGTGTTCTGAGTAAGGAAACATTCTCAGGACTCTTAGGGAAGTAACGTCCAAACCAATTCATGGCAAGGAGTGTCTTCTTACCACTTAGGTACCTTTTTCCCTTTGGCAATAAGATGGCTGGATTCTGGACTAAGGTCAATCTAAAGTAAAATATCTCTTTTTAAAAAAGAATGTTCATTTAATATTCTAGAACCTGAGGTCATAACTGTGTAACTCACCGAAGTACCACTTCAAAGACTTTAAACTGTCTATTTTACCAATCTGAAAGGAAATACTAGAGATGCAGCTTAGATTTTAAAACACTAAAAGACATTTTTAGTGGGAAAATTCCTTGGCTTTAAGAGATACCTTGTCTTAGTTACCTTTGCCACTGAGACACAATACTCAACACCCACAATTTAAAAGAGAAAAGATTTGTCTTGGCTTTGTACAGAGGTTTCAGTCCATGAGCTGGCTCCAAGCCACAGTGGCATGGCAGAGGATATGTGTTTATGGTATGTCAGTGAGGATACAGAGAAGCTGAAGAAATGAACCCTTCCAGGCCACGCCCTCAGTGAGCCACTCCTCCACCCGGCTTCACCAACCATTACATTTAGCTGCAAATTTACTGATTATCCCCAACCCATGTTCATGCCCCCATGATCCAATCACCTCCCAAAGCCCCACTCATGAGTGCATGAGGCTTTGAGGCAACATTCAGACATCAACCATAACATACCCCTAGTAAACATTTATCCAGCTAAGTGTAACTGTCACTCAGTATTCCCTTGCAAGTCTCCAAAGCTACAGATTTCTGCTATTCCATGGCTGAGAGGCAGCAGGCGCCTCCCTTCAATCTTTAACTACTGGTCCAAGGCAGCATGATGAGGAGAATATTATAGCTTATCCAAAAGCAGGGACAGGAAGATCATTCGGTTCATACTTGGCAGGGCTATTTCAAATTTCTAGGAATCCCTTGCTCTTCCGTGAACTAGGACACTTCTGTCCTCCTCAGTCCAGGAGAAAACTAGTGAACTAAGCAGACTCAGCTGGTAATAGCCCCCTCCTGTTTTGAAAAGCCATTAGTGTATGCCTCTAAGACATGCTTCACAGAGGTATGGACCTCAGAAACTCGGAAATGTCTTCAGAGGACCAAAAATTAGGCAAAGTTGCACAGAGTAGAATGTGAAATAATTCAATGTTACATTAGAAGAACAATAAGAGCAAATTGCAAACTAGAGCAGCAAAATGAGAAGAGAATCATAACTTCAGTCCTATGAGAATAATATGGTTTTTGAACTTCAGAGCATTTCCTTACCTAGAATTATTAGCAAAAGCCTGTAACACCTACAAATCAAGATTTGTAGGACAGTTTCTTAACTGCCAGCATTCCAAGGGCAACTGCCATTATCTTAACTCCATGCTGAGGTGAGATATCCTCTATCTGCAGAGCATCTGATAGGAAGCACAGTTCTACTTCTTCTTAGCACTCTCTGTGAGTGCTCACCAGTGCCTGGTACATCATAAGCAATCAATAATGTGTTGAATAATTGTCACATATGAAAATTCAGATTATAAGAATAACAAGAATTAGAACCAGATTTTTAAAAAAATTTATAGTATGTTTCCCTTGAAGAGTGAAAGACCATTGTACATGTAAGCTAAGATTTCATATTTTACAATTTTCATTTGTATCCAACTTTCCAAATCAAATACCTACTGCATAAAATGACTCACCCACATACCACAAAGCTAATTCCCACTTTTAAAAAAGTGAAAAAAAAACCCATTTAGTACAGAAGAATGCTATTTATGAAAAGACATGACAACATAAAATCATTTTTCACAGCCCCCAACATAATTATTAGGAAAATTATCTTCAACACGCACTAAACTATTGATTAAAAAAAAAACGACTAGAAACAGTATTCTCAAAGTGTCTAACTATCACTCCACATATTTCTAATTGCAAAAGAAAAAAAAAATACCAACTTTGAGTCAACCCAGAAGTATTCAAAATGTATCCTTTCAGCTGGGTGCAGTGGCGTACACCAGTAATCCCAGCACTCAGAGGCTGAAGAAAGATGTTGTGAGTTCAAGGCCAGTCTGGGCTACAAAGTGAGCTCAGGGTCAGCCTAAACTGTATAGTGTGATCTTGTCTCAAAAAGACAAAAAAAAAGTATCCTTTCAATATAAAGTTCTGCAGTGGTTTAAAAAGAAAAAAAAAAAAAAAAAAAAAAAGGTAACCTGCAATAGAAACTGTGGAAGCATTTTAACAAGGGCATCTTTGCAATTAATGTCCTGGAAGTGATCAAAATATGCGTTTAATATAGATAATTTTGAAATTTATTAAAATTAAGTGTCATTACTGGAGGAACAAACTAAGATTATATACCTCCTGATATGATCCAATGGAAGTAATGTTTAACCTAAACTTCAGGAATTCTAGACCATGCTAACAAATAGAAACAACAGCTGAACCACACATGCCATCTTCAATTTCTGTAAATCACATTTAAAAAACTAAAAGGTGAAATTAATTTCGTATTTATTTAACCCAATATATTTAAAATACTATTCCAGCATATAATCAATATATTTAAATTACTGCTATTTTAATTCTTTCTGTATGCTTTTGGAATCTGGAATGTATTTTACACTTAGAGCAAGTACATCTCAATTCAGCTTAGCCAAATTTCAAGTGGATACATGAGGCTGGGGGCGAAAGCACTGGACAGTACAGCCCTAGACTGGCCTTAAGGTAGAGATATATACAAGAGACAGAGGAACATACCACCACTGGCTGCTGCTTAAGTCCCTTGGGAGCAAAGTCATGTCCTAGCCTGATGTTTTGTTTTGTTTTTTACCATATAACCAGTTAAGCTCCAGCATAGCAGTTCATTTTTATTGAGACAAGTTCTCACCATGCAGCCCAGGCTGGTCTCAGATTCACAACGATCCTTCTGCCTCAGCCTTCCAAGAGCTAGAATTACAGGTCTGTGCCACCAAAACTAGCAGTGAGCAACTTAAAACTTAATTGATCCTGCAAATTTTGGAGCGAAGCATTATATCCAAAAACATTAAGGGGAGAGCCAGGCATCCCAACATTTGGGAGGATTAGTCAGAAAGATCCNCCAAGTTCATGGGCTACAAAGGGAATTCCAGGCCATGATGCATGCATTCCGTGCCTATCAAGTGTGCAGCGATCGACTAGGAATACAGAAAACAGTGCTCTAATTCAGGGTTCTGACCCCAGTACACAGAACCTTGAGTAGCTCACTTCCATCGCTAGACCTGTTTCTCCACGTCACCTCTTTGCTAATCCTTCAGCACAGCAGCCACATGGCCAAGGGCCAGTCCCATAGTCTTTGTACTTGCCTTTCACTCCACCTTAAACCCTTCTGCATGGGCATCTACTAACACAACCAGGGATGCGTTGAATCTTAGACCTGTAAGCCAATGGATAGAAATTTACTCTGAAAGTACACCTCAAAAATATACATGTGAAGCTACTTACTAGAAAAAGTCTACAAATATCGAATACTTAGGAACAACTTAAATACCCACCCACAGGAGACTGGCTGCATAAATTCTGGTACACCTTTATTTTTTTTACTTTTTTTTTTTTTTTTTTTTTTTTGCAAAACCGGGGATTGAACTCAGGTCCTTGTGCTTGCCAGGGAAGCACTTATTCTACTGAGCCATCTCCCCGGCCCCCTATGGTAAACCTTTATAACTATTATATAGGGCAGTAGGAGAGAAGAGGGGTAAAGATGAGAGAGGGGAGAAAAATGAGAGGAAGAAAAAGATCTCTACAAACCAAAGTAGAAAAAAACATCAACACTACACTGTTAACACAAATAGCTATATTCTGCTGTTGTCTGTATAAGAAAGAAAAAATTAAAGTATATATAAATTACTTGCTCTTTTATTTGAAAAAAAACCCTGGAAAACATAACCCAGAAATTAATTACAGCAGTTAGCTACTGAGCAAGATGGAAGCAGTACATGAGAATAAAAGATCTTTGAACAGATACGATTTTGCCTTTGGAACTATATATTTTGCTTATTCAAAAAATAATAATAATAATTTTTTAAAAAAAGGCAAAGCATAACACAATATAAAAACGATAGCTTTATATTAACATCATGTTAAAAATAACTCAAGAAATATTTAAGAAGGCACATATGAAAATAATTAACTCAAGGGGCTGAGGAGATAGCTTGGCAGTCTAACTGGCCCAGAACCACAGGTGCGCTGTGCCAGGCTCAAAACCGGGGATGGTGGTGCACGCTTGTAATCCCAGCACTGGGGAGGCTGAGATAGGAGGATCACAACAAAGCTCAGGCTGCGTAGTGAGACCCTTTGTCAAATAAATAAACAAACAAATGATTTTTTTTTATTTAACTCAAGAAATATTTGACTATAGTGCTGTGTCAGTTCTCAGTGAGATGTTTTAAGGATACAATAAATTAAAAAAAAAAAAAAACCAACAAAATAAAGTGACCTCCACTCAGATTTGTTAATGTAGTATTGGAATTCTTTTTTTTTTGTAGTACTGGGATTCTGAAATTACTAACAGAACAAATGAGTACATACGGTAAGGTTCTTGGGAACCAGAGTTCTTACGGCATAAAAATGGGAGAAGACAAAAAA
>NDGN011462826.1:0-14049 GCA_002564285.1 Tympanoctomys barrerae
GAACTCAGGCCCTTGCACTTGCCAGGGAAGCACTTATTCCACTGAGCCATCTCCCCAGCCTCCACAGTAAACTTTTGTAGATCTATACTGTGCTAACAGAAATCAGTGAATGTTTAACATTTGTCTTTAATGTACACAATTCTTATCACTTATAATGCATGGTTGTTATTTGTTTGTTTGTTTGTTTGTTTATTATGAGGGAATCCCCTGCAGCCTTATTTATCCAGAGTTTCTAGAGTAGTTTTGAATTTTTAGGCATGCCAGGCTTATTTCTAAAATAAAGGGACAAGAGAATTGCAAAGAAATAAAAGCATGAAGTAAAGACACAGACGTGAAAGCTGTCAGGAATATAGAAGGAAATTTTCTAGTGGAGAATCCAGAAGTACCACTCTAGGGGAGAATGGTGTTGTTCTGATAGAGACAAAATTGTGAAAGGCAGTATTCATCATAACATTGCCTTCAAGTATACATACATACCATTGATTTTGATTATTAAATTTTTTCATGCTATCTTACATCTTAGCTACTTTTTGGTCTCTGAGGAAAATATCAAATATTCACAACTTAAAGAGAGAGGAGGTTTTTGTTGTTTATTTCTGCTTTATGTCCATGATCAGGATGCTCTAAGAAAGAAAGAGCAAGCAGAGGTATGTGGTAAAGGAAAAGGTATTGGAAAACAGGTGTTGGCAGCCCGGAAAACAGAGAGAAGGGAGAAGTTGAAAAGAACATACCCTGTGGGCCACAGTCCCCATGACCCACTTCCAATCAAGCCCCCTGTCCTAATACCACATTCTGCTACTGAACCCATCAATGGATAACTAGCCCATTGATAGGTATAGCACCCCTGTGATCCAAACACCTTCCTAACATGTGAGCCTTTTGGTGGACGTGTTAGTCCTAGTTATAGCATCATATCATGCCAACTCAGTGTAGCTAAAGAGTCTTCATAATCTATAACAGATGATTCGCTTTTAAACAAATATAAGATGAATTTAGTAAAACTAATAAAAAATCAGTTTCTTGAATAATGAACCTAGAAGTTTTAGGACTTCTAGGATAGCCTTTCAAAACAATTTTCTTCTGTCTGGTTTAAAAAAAAAAGTCTTTTATGGCAAAAAGGTTATTGTCGCCCTAGAATGAAAACTGAAAATTTTTACTGTCATTGAAGTACTACTGTTCCACTACTTTTAAATTTCTTTTTTTACTTAACCTCAGAGAGGTTTCTTGCTCTTTCTGCCTCTCTGTAACTGCTTCTACGGTGATGAAAGCATTATGTATACTATTTGAAAATCTAGTTTTCATTTCAAACCAAACTCTGGGACACATGTTAGTTATCTATCATGTTGTCATTATTTATTGGAGTTAATATTTGTTGTCAGAAATTGAACAAACACTCCAACCTATTCAATCTGTACCTCAAACTATACATCTGTAACAACTTGAAAATGATTTCTGAAGATTCATATCCTAAACACATAAAAATAAAAATATATGTCTATGATATGTGCTGGCTTTCTGAAAAATTAAAATGAGAGAACTTATTTGGATTAGATACAAAAATAAACATTACAATGATTTTATAAGCATTTAAATTATTTCTTATATTTTACATTAATTAATTATAATATTCATATGTTGCATTTTGCAAAGAAAAGAAATTAATTTTGTATTTTAAAAATTCAGCAACATAACAGCTCTTTTTACACTACAATATTCATAACATTAATTTTGGAATGACTTCAGAATAAAAAGCCTGTCAGACAGCAGCACACAAACGTGCAGAGAGAGAGTCCATTTCTCCAGACGCTCATGATTGGTTAAGGCCATTAGACAAATAATTTTCCCTCAGTGTAAACTACACCAATGGGTGGTAGGCTAGTCATAACATCATAAAGAAAAAAATAGCTTGATGCTGCATAGGTTCATTGAGACCAAATTGTAAAAGGCAGTTTTGTAAAAGGTGTTTACTTTCAATATAGGTAAGCTTTCCCTGCCATTTTATATTTCTGCTCTAGCAATGATAAGCTCTAATAGAAATTAATGCACATTATGCAACTGTTTACAAGAGCAAAGAATGAAAGAAGAAAGTCACTATTTTTACTTTCATGAGCAAATATGAAATGTTGTTTTTGTCAGATAACCTGCACTATCACACAAAAAAACACACCTGGCAGAATCAGGCTGTCATCAGCATCTTAGTGAGGTATGTCGATAGATACTTTGTGATGTTATTTACTTACAGCCTCTATTTGTCCAAGAGATAGATACGTTTCCACATAGCAAGTAATAAAGTAATACTTCATTAATATTGCAATTATATAATTACTCATATAAAAGCTAAGGGAAGAAGGAAGGCTAACTGAAGAGTTGTGTGTGTGTGTGTGTGTGTGTGTGTGTTTGTGTGTGTGGTGCTATCACTAAGAACTGCAGACAGGTCCTTCACACTGAGCTACAGCCTCCCTTTTATTGAATAGAGATTTAATAAGCCACAAAGCTGTCCAGAAGGACCTCAAACTTGCAGTTCTCCTTCCTCAGCTTCCCAGACTTTTGAGATTATAGGTCTGCTCCACCACATCTGGCTTAGAAATATCTTAAATAAAAAAGGACTCTGAATTAAAACACCACATGGATTCTATTTGATTAATGTGAATAGCTAGTCATGAAGAAATCCTGATAAAATCCTAAACATTTCTTCCATGATTTCTTTATTGCTACTCAAGAAAATACTTTTCTTCTGAGAGTCTTCTTCAGAGCAAGTTTGACATCCTTGTTCCTCAAGCTATAGATCAAGGGGTTCAGCATCGGCCCCACATTTGTGTAAAAGACCGAGGCCACTTTTCCCTGGTCCATGGACTCTATGTCAGAAGGTTGGAGGTACATGAATGATGCTGCCCCAAAGAAAAGAGAAACAGTCATTATGTGGGAGCTGCAGGTGTTGAAGGCTTTTATTCTCCCCTGTGTGGAGCTGATACGGAGGATGTTGGAGATGATAAAACCATAGGAGATAAAAGTGGTGCTTGTAGACCCCAAGATGTTCATGCCGACTAGAACAAAGACTACAACCTCGTTGTCGTAGGTGCTGGTGCAGGAAAGCTGGAGCACAGGGAGGATGTCACACAAATAATGGTTGATGATATTGGCATCACAGAAAGTCAGTCTTGCCATACAGAGAGTGTGGGCCAGGGAACCCCAACATCCCATCACATAAGCTGCAAATACAAACAGACTACAGCTCCGAGGAGACAATATAACATTATATAGCAGCGGCTTGCAAATGGCAACATAGCGATCATAAGCCATTGCTGTCAGTGTGTAACATTCTGTGATGACAAAAAAGCAAAAGAAATACAGCTGAGTCAAACACCCAGTATAGGAGATGGTGTTTTTCTCCAATATAAAGTTCATTAACATTTTAGGAGTAAATACAGAAGAATAACATATATCTACAAAAGACAGATTCAAAAGGAAGTAATACATGGGGGTGTGGAGGTGTGCATTTAGTGAGATTAGTGTAATCAAGCTCAGGTTGGCCACCACAGTAACCACATAGATCCCCAGGAATATGAAGAAGAGAGGGAGTTGGAGTTCTGGCCTGTCAGTTAAGCCCTCCAGGATAAATTCTGTCACCAATGAGTAATTTTTGTCCATCATTCTTCTGTGGGAGTTCATCTAGGAAGAGGAAAGAAGAGCCAATTAAAGGAAAACTGAGCTTGTATGAGTCTCTTCTCACCTATCAATGTCAGCACACAAGTGCCCTTTCAGATGCTGGATATGATGCAACGTCTGTTTTTCGCAAACTGCAGCATCAAAGGATAATTCTGGAGAGCTTGAAAGTGAGAAGTCTGAGCAATTGAAGTCTACATAGAGCCTCTGGGAGCTTTAGAATTTAAAGAAAGAATAAACATCAAACACATAATAATTTGGTATAACTTTAATGGACTTGATATTTTTACCTGCACATCTATTTCATATTATAATACTGAATGTTAGCATTTGTACAACCTCAAGTGTCACATGCCCCTAAATCTAAAGTCCCTAGCTTTCACTCAGATGGGTGGACCTATGAGGTGATGTAGGTCAGAACCTCAGGTAAGTGATGGTCAGCATTGTGTATGGCTCATGGGAGCAGCAAGAAAAGATGTGAAGTTCAGAGATGGTGTAAGTCTGGTGGCTGTGGTGATTGACAGAATGAGGTCTATCGACACGGAGAAGATTAAACTTGAGTACGACTAATAGGATGAGGAACAGATTGAAGCTGGAATGTTATCTAAGGCTCAAGGTGAGCATCAGGTTCAGAGATGGAGGGAGGTTCACAGAAGGACAGTGTAAGAATGGGCGAGGGTGCATAAATCCCAAAGATGGATAGTGTTAAAACCTGGAATGTAACAAGGGAAGAGACATGAAATAAGAGTCTGGGCAGAGTGAGGGATGCAAGAAAGAAGAAGTATAGAGAGGTCAGGTTTAAAAGGAGGGATGCAAAGCCTGGGGAGATAGCTCAGCAGACTAAGTTCCTACATAGGCAAGTTCAGAGACTGAGGTTCGATACCCAGTACATGCTGTGCCAGGCCCGCTGAGCTGGCTAAGGAGTCTGGGTGTGGTTGTGCACCCCTGTAATCCCAGCTGCTGGGGAAGCTGAAAACAGTAGGATCACTACAAAACTGAACTGCATAGTGAGACCCTATACAAATAAAATAAAATGAGGGATGCAGGAAAATGCTTGGCAAGGAAGTTAAAAGTTTGGGATTTTGTGGGTCAGCCAGATAGTTCAGTGGATTAAATCACCTGTTTAGGCAGACACAAGGGTTGGAGGTTTAATCCCTGGCCAGCCCTGCTGGTCCTGCCCTGGGGGGCACTGAGATAGTGATTGAGACTGGGCATGGTGACAGGGGCCTATAATCCCAGCACGTGGGAAGCTGAAAACAAGAGTATCACTATAGGTCCAATCGGTGTAGTGAGATCTTGTAGTCCCTATAGACTGTGTACTAAAATTAAAAAATAAAAAGTTTGGGTTTTCAGATGGCTGAGGCTTCCAAGGTTGACTAAGACTTACAAAAACAATGAGAAATAAAGACTATTGTTAGAGGACCAGATACAAGGAGGCATTCATGCAATTAAATGTTTAGTGCCATCTCTCTTGCTAGATTATCACTTTGTTCATGAAGACAATCTCCTTCCCTCATTGTATTTCCATTTCATATAGTATAGTCCCAATACATATTAAGAACAAAAAAATGCATGTGTTATTAGCTGTAGCCTAAAAGTGCATTCAAACACCCTCAAGATTTGCTCATAGGGGTTTCCTATGTTCATATTTAATGTCCTGTGCTCTTCTCTTTAGTCCTGAATTCTGAAGAGGTAGTTGTTCCTACTTCAGAAATGGCTGGTCCATATTAGCATAGATGTTAGATCTTGCCCAAGGCCAAAGAGCTGAAATCCTAAGAAGTTTAGATCTCCTCACCTAGAAAATCCACAGGAGACCAACATTCTGTCTCATTTCCCAGCGACTGGAATTTTCATTTCACACTGTCCATCCCCCCACCTCATTGCAGATTCTATAATGGGAAGACTCAGTGCTGTCTTCAGTAAAAGGACTGGTGGTAATCAGAGTCCCTCATGCCATTGGTTAGAATGAAAGAAATCTTTTGAGAGGTGTTACATTAGGATACTCACAGATTTTTCTTCTTGAGAACCTGATGCTGGTCCTTATTTTTCTCTCAGTGACAAATATTTTGAACAACGATTCTATGCTATGAGCAAAAATAGTCCTGTCAAAATTCTTGGGCACCTGAAGTGTTGACGGCATCAAGACATCTACACCACCGTGGAATGGTCTTGAGGCTACTCCAGGGAGAAATATGAAGGGTTCATCTCACTGGCCTACTGCCGACAAGTCCACTCCAACTGAAATGGAAGAAAATTATCTCTTCAATATGGAAAGAACAACCTAGTCGTAAATACAGAATATTAAATCTCACGTTTGGAAATCTGCAATAGCTGTTTGGTACCCAGAGGCAGGGCCTCACACAAAAACCTGGCCTCCGTGTTTACATCTGACTTGTGATCATCACAGCATCTCTCCAGAGACTCCATCTTCCACACATATCATTTCTCTACACTAGGGATTTCCTATTCCCCCATTCCATGAAGGAATAATCTCCTCTGTACTGAATCCCCAGGTGCTACAGGTTAAACAGTATGCCTCTCCTTCAATGCTCATCCACAACAGGGTCAACCTAGTATTTTTACAATAAAATGAGGTTAGTGAAACCAGGCATATAAGAATTATAATTCCCTATACATGGACACATATAGATCAGACTCAGCCTAGTATTGGGCTTTTCCCTCCTAACACCATCTGCTAGTTTGGCCTCTGCTCACATCACTGCATTGGAAATGGCAATCTTCCCTTCTTTGACAAGTTATAACTGCAAAATCCTAAGTGTCACATTTGAAAAACCAGTTTAATAAAGTTTATTCTCAATTAACTCCAATAATCATCTTAAAATTTCCTTATATTTTCTGAACTCATTAGAAACATTATTTCTTCTTAGGAAAAGATCATGTCATATGCCAATCACATATTTATATACGTAAATATTTTATGAGTAAGTTAAAAATAAAGTATGAGTTCTCAGAAATTAAAACAAAATCCCTTAGAAATATTCCTATAGATATTTTCTTGAAAGATGTGAATGGAAGAAACACATAGAATAGTTATTTCCTCCTACCCCGTGCTCATCGAGTGGAGATGTCTAGTATAAATACAACCTAAGCCACAAAGATGAGCCACAGAGGTAACCTTTCTAGTAATCATATTAAACAAGTAAAAGCAAACAGCAAAGTTCATTTTAAATTTTTAATATGTTGTATCTAACCAGTTCATCTGGAATATTTTTATTTCAAATTGTATTAGAAAAATATTGATATATTTTATGTTTTCTCACACTTTCTGAAAAATCTGACATTTATTTATAATTACTAATCATCTTTATTTGAACCATTAGCAATTTAAGGGTCCACAGAACACAGGATTAATACACTGCATACTATAGTTCTAGAATTATCCTGAGTAAATAAATTCATATATTCTATACATTAAATAAATAATTATATCATGTGTTATAGCTATTTGAAAATATTGTATAAAACTCTTTTTTCCTCTTTCTCATCCTGGTTTTTACTTCCCATTGAACAAATTCTTTTCCTTTCACAGTATCTGTTTTACCTTTCAGATTTTATGTATTCTTTCAGGGTCTCACACTAGCAAGACAATATAATGTTTGCACAGGTGAGTCTGATTTATTTCTCTTACCAATACAGTCTCTACTTTCATCCATTTATCTACATGGAACTCTTTATTTGGATCATACATTCATGTTATCATGATTATTGATGTATAATTAGTATAAAGAATATCTAATTAATGAATAAATGTTGCTATGTTTAGACCTACACGAAGCGCTCATTTTTAATGCCAAAACAATCAGAGTAGTAAACATATTTATCACTTCCAAATTTTTTCTTGCATGACTTTGGTTTGTTTGGTATTGATTTCACCTACTAACAATATTTAATGGGAAGTTTATTGTTTCAACAAATTTTCAGCCCTCAATAATATATTGTTAACTCTAGACACTAAAGTTGTACAGCTGATCTCTGGAACTTGATGTTATATAATTACAACTTTGTATTATTGAACAACCTCTGAGTACTTCTGATCCCCTTCTCTGAGGTCAGATGAGATTGGAAACATTGAGCCACTACATCTATTTTCTACTTTTATATATTTTACTATTTAAATGCATCATACAAGAGGAATTTTACAGTATTTATTTTTCTATGGCTAACTTATTTCACCTCATATAATCTCTTTAAGGTTCATCCATGTCACAAAGAAAATTTTCATTTTAAAGGCTGATATGATTGTATAAATAATTTCCATCAGTTTTTTCTAAATAGTGGTTAATGTTTACACTTTTCACAGATATCATAATTCTATATGATCTCTGTGATCTGAGCAAAGACATCAAGGACAGCAATGTGTAATACAAAATACCTGCTTGAATACCTCTAATCTGTACATGTGTATTGTTTCTAATGTCTTATCAATTATTATACTCTCTTTAATTATTTTTAAAAGACAAGGAAAAAATTAAGATTTCCTGAAAGCACGCAGTAATATTCAATTATTTGTCCCATTTTGCATAACTATATCTGTTCATCTGAGCAACAGATTTGACATTAGAAGTAGATAATATAACAACCATTGTTAATTAGTTATTCTTATTTTGAAAATCTGTAACATGTATATTTTTATGTTACCCTGTTCTGTCATTTTTCTATTCATTTTTCTTGTTTTTACTCTTCAAAATTAAATTAAATTAAATTTAAAAAATAAAGGCTGAATTTTATTCCACTATAAGTATATTCCACATTTTGGATAACTAGTCTTCCATGGTTTGACATTAGGGTTGCTTCCAACTCTTAACTTTAAAGAACAGATTAGTGTACATGACACTCAAACCCTGGTTTCAATTATTTTGCATGTATTTTCA
Source organism: Tympanoctomys barrerae (assembly GCA_002564285.1). Lineage (NCBI taxonomy): Eukaryota > Metazoa > Chordata > Mammalia > Rodentia > Octodontidae > Tympanoctomys > Tympanoctomys barrerae. The sequence goes on from NDGN011462826.1 coordinate 8,556, forward strand.
GAACTGAAACTGATGGACCATATGGAAATTCTATTTATTGAAGAATTTCTATCCTATTATCTGTATATCTATTGAATGCAAGTGTATAACATGTGAGGTTCTTCAAAGGCATGGCTGTGCTGTGCCCTGAAAAGAATACAAAGAAGCATGTCTTATCCTTGGTATAAAACTTTACTAATAAACTATAAGGTTTGCAAAGATAAATCATGAAGAGAATGATTTCGCGATGAAATTTCCAGAACTAAAAGGGCTTGCAAAGAGGTGTGGAATCAGAGTCAAAGAGAGTCCTGAGACAGGAGTCAGCAGAAGGCCCATATAATAATGGAATAATAAAGTGAGTATGATTTATGAGATACAGGAAGCACTCACATGGCATGTAAAACAGGAAGAAAAAGTACAAAATGATCAGATTTTTGGATCTTTGAAACTAGGACAGTGATCTTGCCATTAACAAAAAACTGGAAGATATTGTTAGAAATTAGTTGAGAACATTGATGAATTCACCATTGTTAATATGAAGAATGAGGATAATGCAACATTTCTTTACACACTGAAAGGCAAATGAAGGTGCAGGTCTAGGTGTTCACTTTCCCCACCCCACTGCCGTGACAGCTCTTTGAAACCAGATGAAGCTCTACTGTACTCAGGGCTCCATTTACATATTTTCCTGATGAAGCCATGGCTACTTTCCCATGTTTTAAATTCCATTCTTCCCCCTGTGCTCCCATGATTTTTACTCCATTGTAGACGTTTCCATAGAGTATTGAATTTGCCCATAGCTTTACTTTGATGAGTCTGCTTCCAAGCCATGAGTTTTTTAATGGAAGGAACTGTGCCCTGCTCATAGAAGTTTATATTTGTCATGCTATAGAAATTTATGAAAAAGGAAAAGTGTGATGGTGGTGGTTGTAGTGGTAGTCACTGTGGTTGGGGGAAGCTGGAGAGGACAAGGCCAGCAAAATGAAGGAGAAACTTATCTTCGTAAAAGCAATTCTTAAAGTGATATGAAGAAAGTGAGGTCATTCTAGAGGGGAAAGAAAGAAGGACAAGTGGCAGACAATGATCTAGATCAGACCTGTTTGGATAGGAACAGGTCATTAGACTCACAGAACATAGCTTAGCTCTTTATTTTCTTTATCTTTCGTTCTCACAAGCCCTATTTTTCTTCCTCATGAACATCCTTATCAATTGGATTTGAGATCTACTCTAATAATTGATTATGTGCTTAGTATGAAGAGATGAGAAGAGACCCTTACCACAGGAAACAAACCAACCATATTTGTCACCGATTAAACAATATAAATAAAATGTGTAGTAGCAAGCTGTTCCTAACTAGATGTAGGACTGAGAAGAGTCAGCCATGAAATATGTGCAGTTTGAAAAAAAAATTCAATAGATTTATCCTTGCTATAGTAAAGATTACAAAAATTTGAATCTTGTAATATCTTATTTCATGGGTACATGAAGAAGAATTAAACCCATGGATTTATTAAAAGTTCTTATTTCCTTAGGACGGAGTCAGAATTTCTCAGGATAATACAAATGAATCCCACAAGATAAGCTTTCTTTCTGTCCTAAAGGAGATGAACACCTCATGGATTTATTAAAAGTTCCTATTTCCTTAGGGAATTTTTGAGGGTTCATCTTTAAATGAGATAAAATTCAGCAATAATCACTTTTCACCTCAATTTCCAAAGAAAATTTTTCCCAAAGGAATAAAAATAGGTTGCAAAATTGATAATTCTAATGTTCAAATGGAATGAGTAGGAGAACTACTCTATTTTCTTCTTTCTAATGAGAAATCTATTTCATTTGATTTTCTTAGATTTATTTTAACTTTTCAAAAGAGCAAGAAGAAATATTTGAGTGGTCTCTTCACAAGTAAATCATGTGTTTGACATGATGCTAATTACATTTCTTTAACTGCACATAGTAGACATATAATTTCTGAAATTAGTTTTTTTTAATTCTTCCTCTATCACGACTTTACTTATTGTTTTTTCTCTAAGTTGGACCTCTATTAAAATGAGATTAAAAACTAGGAGAGATAATTCTTCCTTTTTGCAGAAGACTTCATCTTGAGTTCTCTCATGGTGAACAAAATTTCAGGGTCTTCCCTTCAATGCACTTTATCATTTTGCCAGTATACCTAAAATAGGAAAAGACAGTTACTTAGATCATAGACACTAATAAACCAAAGTGAATGACAACTTAATATTTTTTTGAGAAAAATAGCTGCCATGCTACAGAACTAATGCTAGAAATGATAGTAATTATGCAACTCAGAAAAAAAAATGGCTTACTAAGTCCTCTCAGGTATCATGGGTCCAAGTGGACCTTGGGTTCAAACCGTTTAGTATTTCTTTCATTATATGAATTACTCTTCTCCCTTCCCTCCCTGGTTCTTTGACAATTTTTTTCCAGTTTTATATGCTTATTGATGAGAGGATGAGATTAGAATGCTAACTTAGGATAAGCATACCTCAAGGACTGTTGGTGCTCTGAGGCAAAGTAGAGGTACACTATGCCACAGAACTATGACTGACAATTCGGTTACAAGGTGATTGAAAACATTCACTGTATGTTGTGAACAGTTCATTCTACATTAGTGGCTATTCTGCCTGGAGCTCAGTTCAGGTCTTAGAGCATAATGTTTAAATGAAATAATTATAGAAATGTATAATACATATACATTTCCTTTTATGGCACATTACTTCTACAAAATTCAGTTTTTATTTTTGTAAAAACAAGTAAAAATTATTTAAATCAAAATATGTTTAATAAAAATAAAACTTTAATTTTATTTCAGAAATTATATGTCTACAATGTGCTGTTAAATAAATGTAATTACCATATCCATCATGTCAAGCACATCATTTACTTATGGAGACAGCATTCAAACTTATTTCCTTTAGCTATCCTGATCTAAGAAAAACAGATAAAAATTTTGATACAATTAACTTTAGTAAATTAATTTTAAAACATTCTTGAAATTTTTTTCTCTGAAAAAATATAAGACTTTCATGGAGATATAATTACCTGGACTGCACTGCTAGAAAAATTCTAGGAGCTGCATGTATGTTGGGGAGGGTGAGAAGACAGAGATACACAAGACAGATAGAAGCAGAGGGGCAGGGAAGAAGAAAGCAATTCAAATTCATGGAAAAATGAAGTCTTCGAAATACACTTTACTGGGGGGCCAGGGAGTTAGCTCAGTAGAATAAGCACTTGCCTGGCAAGCGCAAAGGCCTGAGTTCAATCCCTGGTTCCGGAAAAAATAAATAAATAAATAAAAAATAAAAAAATAAAAAACACTTTACTAAAAAAATACACTTTACTTTTACGTGCTGTAATTGAACAAAATAGACTTATTTTAAATTCTGCTTGTTACCTAGAATCCATAATTAGGAAACATTCACAGACAACCAAATCACACAATCATGTAAAATCATGTAAGCACAATATTTCATTAGAGAAATAGAGCAGCACATCATAAAAATACCTAAAATAATTTTTTATTGAGTTTGGTATATGTATATGAGCAGGACATGGGTTGCACAGAGGCATTGTCCTGCGTGTAGGCCCCAGCCTCTGCCCCCCGTTCCTCTCTAATTCTTCTAAAAGACACTTTTCAAGGTGCTATCAATTCCATCATTCCAGCTCCTTCGGCTACTTTCATAAGCACTAAGAAAATCGGATCACACTTCTCAGTTTTCCAGTCATTCACTCCAGCTGCTTGAAATTCTGACTTTGTGTCCCCAGAGGTTCTGATCTCAGCCAGGCTTTGCTTCTAAACCTATCAGACTTAGCATCTGCCCATTCCTTGGTCATGAGATTCTCTATTCCATCTCTTATAGCACTAATATCAGGTGTCAATTTCTTATTTCAAGGAGAAAAACATATCTGGAAGTGCAAAAAACAGTAAGGAAGACATCCCGCTCAGGCTCAGGGCTAACCCAATCTCCTGCTTTGATTTCCTCTCCCTGCAGGAATTGTGACTGGTGGATCCCCCACCCGCACTTCCTTTGGTCTCTACAGGCTTCTTTTCTTTTCAAAGGAAGGGAGAACATGTTGAGTATTTTTTAGGAGAATTGATGGCAATGTGTCTTCTCCTGTGATCAAAATTTTTTTTTATGTAAGCATTCACTCTGTTTCTTTACCCTTGTTTGACCAACTAATTATGGCAATTTTTGTCAAATACAAGCCTGACAGTGTGTCCTCATCAACCTTATAGACTAGATCTGGTACTGCGCAGCTTCTGGGTTTCCCCAAAGTGAAAATGACCAAGAAAGCTAAAAGTTTTCAAGCTATTCAGGGAATCAATTCAGTCATAACAGTGCAACTAAAGAAAGGATTCACAAAGAAGGATTTCACTAACTGCTTCAAAAAGCGCCATGTATGTTGGCAACTTGAAAAGGAGCATTTTGAAGGATTAGTGCAATGTATCTCTAGTGTAATGATTATTAAAGTTTAAACATTCTCAATATTCTGTAATCACACTACATATACATGTGTGTATTATATATACACATATATAGCATGTATGTATGTATGCATGCATATATATGTTCATGCAAACATAATACATATTTTAAAAGTTGGAATCAATTTTATGTAATACTTGCAACATCCTTTTATCACCAAGAAATGTACTATGTAGATATTTAATCATAAAATTTTATAGAATGTAAATATTTTAAATCTTCAGTTTAAAATTGAATGCCTCTATCATGTTATTTAAACAAATGCCTACTCTTAGGCAATGTTTTTCTTTCTTTGCAACTAAAACAATGAAAATCAATGCATTATAATCTATTCTTTTAAAATTTTAAAATGCCAGAACATACCCCAATCCAACATCATGATCCTTTCTTTACTTCCAATTTTACATTTAATTGCAACAAAAATTAGGAAATGAAAGAGGAAAGAGAAACTAACTGACTTGCCTGAAAATAAATTATACCTCATTTATTTTGCCACCATATCCAAGAAATTGAAGAAAATTGGAAGTAAAAGAGACATAGATGGTTTCTAGCTATAAAATAAATATTAAGTAAAAACTGTCTTTTCCCTTTTTATACTAGACATGCAATAGTGTATAATTCATTATAACCTCACATCTATGAAAATTTGATTTCAACAGTGAGAAGTGTGGCTAAAATCAAAATCCTACATAAATAGGTTTTAAACTGTTTGTCAATGAACAAGAATCTGTAATTGTCTTGAACAATGAATTTCACAAAGTATAAAACTGTGTTTGTTCTTCTGGTCATGAAAAATCAGTTACAAATGAGATCTCAGAATACCATCCACTTTGAAAATTCTAAGTTTAGAATGACAATATAACAACTTACATAGGTAAGAAGAGGAAGACCCAGTACTATTATGGACTACTGGACTCTTTTAGAATATTTTGCTGGGTTAACACACCTACAATATTCAAATAATGGAACTAAACAAAAAAAGGGGATACAGATGAATGTCCATTTTGTAT
>NDGN011462827.1:0-14191 GCA_002564285.1 Tympanoctomys barrerae
CGGAACCAGGGATTGAACTCAGGCCTTTGCGCTTGCCAGGCAAGTGCTTATTCTACTGAGCTAACTCCCTGGCCCCCCAGTAAAGTGTATTTCGAAGACTTCATTTTTCCATGAATTTGAATTGCTTTCTTCTTCCCTGCCCCTCTGCTTCTATCTGTCTTGTGTATCTCTGTCTTCTCACCCTCCCCAACATACATGCAGCTCCTAGAATTTTTCTAGCAGTGCAGTCCAGGTAATTATATCTCCATGAAAGTCTTATATTTTTTCAGAGAAAAAAATTTCAAGAATGTTTTAAAATTAATTTACTAAAGTTAATTGTATCAAAATTTTTATCTGTTTTTCTTAGATCAGGATAGCTAAAGGAAATAAGTTTGAATGCTGTCTCCATAAGTAAATGATGTGCTTGACATGATGGATATGGTAATTACATTTATTTAACAGCACATTGTAGACATATAATTTCTGAAATAAAATTAAAGTTTTATTTTTATTAAACATATTTTGATTTAAATAATTTTTACTTGTTTTTACAAAAATAAAAACTGAATTTTGTAGAAGTAATGTGCCATAAAAGGAAATGTATATGTATTATACATTTCTATAATTATTTCATTTAAACATTATGCTCTAAGACCTGAACTGAGCTCCAGGCAGAATAGCCACTAATGTAGAATGAACTGTTCACAACATACAGTGAATGTTTTCAATCACCTTGTAACCGAATTGTCAGTCATAGTTCTGTGGCATAGTGTACCTCTACTTTGCCTCAGAGCACCAACAGTCCTTGAGGTATGCTTATCCTAAGTTAGCATTCTAATCTCATCCTCTCATCAATAAGCATATAAAACTGGAAAAAAATTGTCAAAGAACCAGGGAGGGAAGGGAGAAGAGTAATTCATATAATGAAAGAAATACTAAACGGTTTGAACCCAAGGTCCACTTGGACCCATGATACCTGAGAGGACTTAGTAAGCCATTTTTTTTTCTGAGTTGCATAATTACTATCATTTCTAGCATTAGTTCTGTAGCATGGCAGCTATTTTTCTCAAAAAAATATTAAGTTGTCATTCACTTTGGTTTATTAGTGTCTATGATCTAAGTAACTGTCTTTTCCTATTTTAGGTATACTGGCAAAATGATAAAGTGCATTGAAGGGAAGACCCTGAAATTTTGTTCACCATGAGAGAACTCAAGATGAAGTCTTCTGCAAAAAGGAAGAATTATCTCTCCTAGTTTTTAATCTCATTTTAATAGAGGTCCAACTTAGAGAAAAAACAATAAGTAAAGTCGTGATAGAGGAAGAATTAAAAAAAACTAATTTCAGAAATTATATGTCTACTATGTGCAGTTAAAGAAATGTAATTAGCATCATGTCAAACACATGATTTACTTGTGAAGAGACCACTCAAATATTTCTTCTTGCTCTTTTGAAAAGTTAAAATAAATCTAAGAAAATCAAATGAAATAGATTTCTCATTAGAAAGAAGAAAATAGAGTAGTTCTCCTACTCATTCCATTTGAACATTAGAATTATCAATTTTGCAACCTATTTTTATTCCTTTGGGAAAAATTTTCTTTGGAAATTGAGGTGAAAAGTGATTATTGCTGAATTTTATCTCATTTAAAGATGAACCCTCAAAAATTCCCTAAGGAAATAGGAACTTTTAATAAATCCATGAGGTGTTCATCTCCTTTAGGACAGAAAGAAAGCTTATCTTGTGGGATTCATTTGTATTATCCTGAGAAATTCTGACTCCGTCCTAAGGAAATAAGAACTTTTAATAAATCCATGGGTTTAATTCTTCTTCATGTACCCATGAAATAAGATATTACAAGATTCAAATTTTTGTAATCTTTACTATAGCAAGGATAAATCTATTGAATTTTTTTTTCAAACTGCACATATTTCATGGCTGACTCTTCTCAGTCCTACATCTAGTTAGGAACAGCTTGCTACTACACATTTTATTTATATTGTTTAATCGGTGACAAATATGGTTGGTTTGTTTCCTGTGGTAAGGGTCTCTTCTCATCTCTTCATACTAAGCACATAATCAATTATTAGAGTAGATCTCAAATCCAATTGATAAGGATGTTCATGAGGAAGAAAAATAGGGCTTGTGAGAACGAAAGATAAAGAAAATAAAGAGCTAAGCTATGTTCTGTGAGTCTAATGACCTGTTCCTATCCAAACAGGTCTGATCTAGATCATTGTCTGCCACTTGTCCTTCTTTCTTTCCCCTCTAGAATGACCTCACTTTCTTCATATCACTTTAAGAATTGCTTTTACGAAGATAAGTTTCTCCTTCATTTTGCTGGCCTTGTCCTCTCCAGCTTCCCCCAACCACAGTGACTACCACTACAACCACCACCATCACACTTTTCCTTTTTCATAAATTTCTATAGCATGACAAATATAAACTTCTATGAGCAGGGCACAGTTCCTTCCATTAAAAAACTCATGGCTTGGAAGCAGACTCATCAAAGTAAAGCTATGGGCAAATTCAATACTCTATGGAAACGTCTACAATGGAGTAAAAATCATGGGAGCACAGGGGGAAGAATGGAATTTAAAACATGGGAAAGTAGCCATGGCTTCATCAGGAAAATATGTAAATGGAGCCCTGAGTACAGTAGAGCTTCATCTGGTTTCAAAGAGCTGTCACGGCAGTGGGGTGGGGAAAGTGAACACCTAGACCTGCACCTTCATTTGCCTTTCAGTGTGTAAAGAAATGTTGCATTATCCTCATTCTTCATATTAACAATGGTGAATTCATCAATGTTCTCAACTAATTTCTAACAATATCTTCCAGTTTTTTGTTAATGGCAAGATCACTGTCCTAGTTTCAAAGATCCAAAAATCTGATCATTTTGTACTTTTTCTTCCTGTTTTACATGCCATGTGAGTGCTTCCTGTATCTCATAAATCATACTCACTTTATTATTCCATTATTATATGGGCCTTCTGCTGACTCCTGTCTCAGGACTCTCTTTGACTCTGATTCCACACCTCTTTGCAAGCCCTTTTAGTTCTGGAAATTTCATCGCGAAATCATTCTCTTCATGATTTATCTTTGCAAACCTTATAGTTTATTAGTAAAGTTTTATACCAAGGATAAGACATGCTTCTTTGTATTCTTTTCAGGGCACAGCACAGCCATGCCTTTGAAGAACCTCACATGTTATACACTTGCATTCAATAGATATACAGATAATAGGATAGAAATTCTTCAATAAATAGAATTTCCATATGGTCCATCAGTTTCAGTTCTGAAAATACATGCAAAATAATTGAAACCAGGGTTTGAGTGTCATGTACACTAATCTGTTCTTTAAAGTTAAGAGTTGGAAGCAACCCTAATGTCAAACCATGGAAGACTAGTTATCCAAAATGTGGAATATACTTATAGTGGAATAAAATTCAGCCTTTATTTTTTAAATTTAATTTAATTTAATTTTGAAGAGTAAAAACAAGAAAAATGAATAGAAAAATGACAGAACAGGGTAACATAAAAATATACATGTTACAGATTTTCAAAATAAGAATAACTAATTAACAATGGTTGTTATATTATCTACTTCTAATGTCAAATCTGTTGCTCAGATGAACAGATATAGTTATGCAAAATGGGACAAATAATTGAATATTACTGCGTGCTTTCAGGAAATCTTAATTTTTTCCTTGTCTTTTAAAAATAATTAAAGAGAGTATAATAATTGATAAGACATTAGAAACAATACACATGTACAGATTAGAGGTATTCAAGCAGGTATTTTGTATTACACATTGCTGTCCTTGATGTCTTTGCTCAGATCACAGAGATCATATAGAATTATGATATCTGTGAAAAGTGTAAACATTAACCACTATTTAGAAAAAACTGATGGAAATTATTTATACAATCATATCAGCCTTTAAAATGAAAATTTTCTTTGTGACATGGATGAACCTTAAAGAGATTATATGAGGTGAAATAAGTTAGCCATAGAAAAATAAATACTGTAAAATTCCTCTTGTATGATGCATTTAAATAGTAAAATATATAAAAGTAGAAAATAGATGTAGTGGCTCAATGTTTCCAATCTCATCTGACCTCAGAGAAGGGGATCAGAAGTACTCAGAGGTTGTTCAATAATACAAAGTTGTAATTATATAACATCAAGTTCCAGAGATCAGCTGTACAACTTTAGTGTCTAGAGTTAACAATATATTATTGAGGGCTGAAAATTTGTTGAAACAATAAACTTCCCATTAAATATTGTTAGTAGGTGAAATCAATACCAAACAAACCAAAGTCATGCAAGAAAAAATTTGGAAGTGATAAATATGTTTACTACTCTGATTGTTTTGGCATTAAAAATGAGCGCTTCGTGTAGGTCTAAACATAGCAACATTTATTCATTAATTAGATATTCTTTATACTAATTATACATCAATAATCATGATAACATGAATGTATGATCCAAATAAAGAGTTCCATGTAGATAAATGGATGAAAGTAGAGACTGTATTGGTAAGAGAAATAAATCAGACTCACCTGTGCAAACATTATATTGTCTTGCTAGTGTGAGACCCTGAAAGAATACATAAAATCTGAAAGGTAAAACAGATACTGTGAAAGGAAAAGAATTTGTTCAATGGGAAGTAAAAACCAGGATGAGAAAGAGGAAAAAAGAGTTTTATACAATATTTTCAAATAGCTATAACACATGATATAATTATTTATTTAATGTATAGAATATATGAATTTATTTACTCAGGATAATTCTAGAACTATAGTATGCAGTGTATTAATCCTGTGTTCTGTGGACCCTTAAATTGCTAATGGTTCAAATAAAGATGATTAGTAATTATAAATAAATGTCAGATTTTTCAGAAAGTGTGAGAAAACATAAAATATATCAATATTTTTCTAATACAATTTGAAATAAAAATATTCCAGATGAACTGGTTAGATACAACATATTAAAAATTTAAAATGAACTTTGCTGTTTGCTTTTACTTGTTTAATATGATTACTAGAAAGGTTACCTCTGTGGCTCATCTTTGTGGCTTAGGTTGTATTTATACTAGACATCTCCACTCGATGAGCACGGGGTAGGAGGAAATAACTATTCTATGTGTTTCTTCCATTCACATCTTTCAAGAAAATATCTATAGGAATATTTCTAAGGGATTTTGTTTTAATTTCTGAGAACTCATACTTTATTTTTAACTTACTCATAAAATATTTACGTATATAAATATGTGATTGGCATATGACATGATCTTTTCCTAAGAAGAAATAATGTTTCTAATGAGTTCAGAAAATATAAGGAAATTTTAAGATGATTATTGGAGTTAATTGAGAATAAACTTTATTAAACTGGTTTTTCAAATGTGACACTTAGGATTTTGCAGTTATAACTTGTCAAAGAAGGGAAGATTGCCATTTCCAATGCAGTGATGTGAGCAGAGGCCAAACTAGCAGATGGTGTTAGGAGGGAAAAGCCCAATACTAGGCTGAGTCTGATCTATATGTGTCCATGTATAGGGAATTATAATTCTTATATGCCTGGTTTCACTAACCTCATTTTATTGTAAAAATACTAGGTTGACCCTGTTGTGGATGAGCATTGAAGGAGAGGCATACTGTTTAACCTGTAGCACCTGGGGATTCAGTACAGAGGAGATTATTCCTTCATGGAATGGGGGAATAGGAAATCCCTAGTGTAGAGAAATGATATGTGTGGAAGATGGAGTCTCTGGAGAGATGCTGTGATGATCACAAGTCAGATGTAAACACGGAGGCCAGGTTTTTGTGTGAGGCCCTGCCTCTGGGTACCAAACAGCTATTGCAGATTTCCAAACGTGAGATTTAATATTCTGTATTTACGACTAGGTTGTTCTTTCCATATTGAAGAGATAATTTTCTTCCATTTCAGTTGGAGTGGACTTGTCGGCAGTAGGCCAGTGAGATGAACCCTTCATATTTCTCCCTGGAGTAGCCTCAAGACCATTCCACGGTGGTGTAGATGTCTTGATGCCGTCAACACTTCAGGTGCCCAAGAATTTTGACAGGACTATTTTTGCTCATAGCATAGAATCGTTGTTCAAAATATTTGTCACTGAGAGAAAAATAAGGACCAGCATCAGGTTCTCAAGAAGAAAAATCTGTGAGTATCCTAATGTAACACCTCTCAAAAGATTTCTTTCATTCTAACCAATGGCATGAGGGACTCTGATTACCACCAGTCCTTTTACTGAAGACAGCACTGAGTCTTCCCATTATAGAATCTGCAATGAGGTGGGGGGATGGACAGTGTGAAATGAAAATTCCAGTCGCTGGGAAATGAGACAGAATGTTGGTCTCCTGTGGATTTTCTAGGTGAGGAGATCTAAACTTCTTAGGATTTCAGCTCTTTGGCCTTGGGCAAGATCTAACATCTATGCTAATATGGACCAGCCATTTCTGAAGTAGGAACAACTACCTCTTCAGAATTCAGGACTAAAGAGAAGAGCACAGGACATTAAATATGAACATAGGAAACCCCTATGAGCAAATCTTGAGGGTGTTTGAATGCACTTTTAGGCTACAGCTAATAACACATGCATTTTTTTGTTCTTAATATGTATTGGGACTATACTATATGAAATGGAAATACAATGAGGGAAGGAGATTGTCTTCATGAACAAAGTGATAATCTAGCAAGAGAGATGGCACTAAACATTTAATTGCATGAATGCCTCCTTGTATCTGGTCCTCTAACAATAGTCTTTATTTCTCATTGTTTTTGTAAGTCTTAGTCAACCTTGGAAGCCTCAGCCATCTGAAAACCCAAACTTTTTATTTTTTAATTTTAGTACACAGTCTATAGGGACTACAAGATCTCACTACACCGATTGGACCTATAGTGATACTCTTGTTTTCAGCTTCCCACGTGCTGGGATTATAGGCCCCTGTCACCATGCCCAGTCTCAATCACTATCTCAGTGCCCCCCAGGGCAGGACCAGCAGGGCTGGCCAGGGATTAAACCTCCAACCCTTGTGTCTGCCTAAACAGGTGATTTAATCCACTGAACTATCTGGCTGACCCACAAAATCCCAAACTTTTAACTTCCTTGCCAAGCATTTTCCTGCATCCCTCATTTTATTTTATTTGTATAGGGTCTCACTATGCAGTTCAGTTTTGTAGTGATCCTACTGTTTTCAGCTTCCCCAGCAGCTGGGATTACAGGGGTGCACAACCACACCCAGACTCCTTAGCCAGCTCAGCGGGCCTGGCACAGCATGTACTGGGTATCGAACCTCAGTCTCTGAACTTGCCTATGTAGGAACTTAGTCTGCTGAGCTATCTCCCCAGGCTTTGCATCCCTCCTTTTAAACCTGACCTCTCTATACTTCTTCTTTCTTGCATCCCTCACTCTGCCCAGACTCTTATTTCATGTCTCTTCCCTTGTTACATTCCAGGTTTTAACACTATCCATCTTTGGGATTTATGCACCCTCGCCCATTCTTACACTGTCCTTCTGTGAACCTCCCTCCATCTCTGAACCTGATGCTCACCTTGAGCCTTAGATAACATTCCAGCTTCAATCTGTTCCTCATCCTATTAGTCGTACTCAAGTTTAATCTTCTCCGTGTCGATAGACCTCATTCTGTCAATCACCACAGCCACCAGACTTACACCATCTCTGAACTTCACATCTTTTCTTGCTGCTCCCATGAGCCATACACAATGCTGACCATCACTTACCTGAGGTTCTGACCTACATCACCTCATAGGTCCACCCATCTGAGTGAAAGCTAGGGACTTTAGATTTAGGGGCATGTGACACTTGAGGTTGTACAAATGCTAACATTCAGTATTATAATATGAAATAGATGTGCAGGTAAAAATATCAAGTCCATTAAAGTTATACCAAATTATTATGTGTTTGATGTTTATTCTTTCTTTAAATTCTAAAGCTCCCAGAGGCTCTATGTAGACTTCAATTGCTCAGACTTCTCACTTTCAAGCTCTCCAGAATTATCCTTTGATGCTGCAGTTTGCGAAAAACAGACGTTGCATCATATCCAGCATCTGAAAGGGCACTTGTGTGCTGACATTGATAGGTGAGAAGAGACTCATACAAGCTCAGTTTTCCTTTAATTGGCTCTTCTTTCCTCTTCCTAGATGAACTCCCACAGAAGAATGATGGACAAAAATTACTCATTGGTGACAGAATTTATCCTGGAGGGCTTAACTGACAGGCCAGAACTCCAACTCCCTCTCTTCTTCATATTCCTGGGGATCTATGTGGTTACTGTGGTGGCCAACCTGAGCTTGATTACACTAATCTCACTAAATGCACACCTCCACACCCCCATGTATTACTTCCTTTTGAATCTGTCTTTTGTAGATATATGTTATTCTTCTGTATTTACTCCTAAAATGTTAATGAACTTTATATTGGAGAAAAACACCATCTCCTATACTGGGTGTTTGACTCAGCTGTATTTCTTTTGCTTTTTTGTCATCACAGAATGTTACACACTGACAGCAATGGCTTATGATCGCTATGTTGCCATTTGCAAGCCGCTGCTATATAATGTTATATTGTCTCCTCGGAGCTGTAGTCTGTTTGTATTTGCAGCTTATGTGATGGGATGTTGGGGTTCCCTGGCCCACACTCTCTGTATGGCAAGACTGACTTTCTGTGATGCCAATATCATCAACCATTATTTGTGTGACATCCTCCCTGTGCTCCAGCTTTCCTGCACCAGCACCTACGACAACGAGGTTGTAGTCTTTGTTCTAGTCGGCATGAACATCTTGGGGTCTACAAGCACCACTTTTATCTCCTATGGTTTTATCATCTCCAACATCCTCCGTATCAGCTCCACACAGGGGAGAATAAAAGCCTTCAACACCTGCAGCTCCCACATAATGACTGTTTCTCTTTTCTTTGGGGCAGCATCATTCATGTACCTCCAACCTTCTGACATAGAGTCCATGGACCAGGGAAAAGTGGCCTCGGTCTTTTACACAAATGTGGGGCCGATGCTGAACCCCTTGATCTATAGCTTGAGGAACAAGGATGTCAAACTTGCTCTGAAGAAGACTCTCAGAAGAAAAGTATTTTCTTGAGTAGCAATAAAGAAATCATGGAAGAAATGTTTAGGATTTTATCAGGATTTCTTCATGACTAGCTATTCACATTAATCAAATAGAATCCATGTGGTGTTTTAATTCAGAGTCCTTTTTTATTTAAGATATTTCTAAGCCAGATGTGGTGGAGCAGACCTATAATCTCAAAAGTCTGGGAAGCTGAGGAAGGAGAACTGCAAGTTTGAGGTCCTTCTGGACAGCTTTGTGGCTTATTAAATCTCTATTCAATAAAAGGGAGGCTGTAGCTCAGTGTGAAGGACCTGTCTGCAGTTCTTAGTGATAGCACCACACACACAAACACACACACACACACACACACACACACAACTCTTCAGTTAGCCTTCCTTCTTCCCTTAGCTTTTATATGAGTAATTATATAATTGCAATATTAATGAAGTATTACTTTATTACTTGCTATGTGGAAACGTATCTATCTCTTGGACAAATAGAGGCTGTAAGTAAATAACATCACAAAGTATCTATCGACATACCTCACTAAGATGCTGATGACAGCCTGATTCTGCCAGGTGTGTTTTTTTGTGTGATAGTGCAGGTTATCTGACAAAAACAACATTTCATATTTGCTCATGAAAGTAAAAATAGTGACTTTCTTCTTTCATTCTTTGCTCTTGTAAACAGTTGCATAATGTGCATTAATTTCTATTAGAGCTTATCATTGCTAGAGCAGAAATATAAAATGGCAGGGAAAGCTTACCTATATTGAAAGTAAACACCTTTTACAAAACTGCCTTTTACAATTTGGTCTCAATGAACCTATGCAGCATCAAGCTATTTTTTTCTTTATGATGTTATGACTAGCCTACCACCCATTGGTGTAGTTTACACTGAGGGAAAATTATTTGTCTAATGGCCTTAACCAATCATGAGCGTCTGGAGAAATGGACTCTCTCTCTGCACGTTTGTGTGCTGCTGTCTGACAGGCTTTTTATTCTGAAGTCATTCCAAAATTAATGTTATGAATATTGTAGTGTAAAAAGAGCTGTTATGTTGCTGAATTTTTAAAATACAAAATTAATTTCTTTTCTTTGCAAAATGCAACATATGAATATTATAATTAATTAATGTAAAATATAAGAAATAATTTAAATGCTTATAAAATCATTGTAATGTTTATTTTTGTATCTAATCCAAATAAGTTCTCTCATTTTAATTTTTCAGAAAGCCAGCACATATCATAGACATATATTTTTATTTTTATGTGTTTAGGATATGAATCTTCAGAAATCATTTTCAAGTTGTTACAGATGTATAGTTTGAGGTACAGATTGAATAGGTTGGAGTGTTTGTTCAATTTCTGACAACAAATATTAACTCCAATAAATAATGACAACATGATAGATAACTAACATGTGTCCCAGAGTTTGGTTTGAAATGAAAACTAGATTTTCAAATAGTATACATAATGCTTTCATCACCGTAGAAGCAGTTACAGAGAGGCAGAAAGAGCAAGAAACCTCTCTGAGGTTAAGTAAAAAAAGAAATTTAAAAGTAGTGGAACAGTAGTACTTCAATGACAGTAAAAATTTTCAGTTTTCATTCTAGGGCGACAATAACCTTTTTGCCATAAAAGACTTTTTTTTTTAAACCAGACAGAAGAAAATTGTTTTGAAAGGCTATCCTAGAAGTCCTAAAACTTCTAGGTTCATTATTCAAGAAACTGATTTTTTATTAGTTTTACTAAATTCATCTTATATTTGTTTAAAAGCGAATCATCTGTTATAGATTATGAAGACTCTTTAGCTACACTGAGTTGGCATGATATGATGCTATAACTAGGACTAACACGTCCACCAAAAGGCTCACATGTTAGGAAGGTGTTTGGATCACAGGGGTGCTATACCTATCAATGGGCTAGTTATCCATTGATGGGTTCAGTAGCAGAATGTGGTATTAGGACAGGGGGCTTGATTGGAAGTGGGTCATGGGGACTGTGGCCCACAGGGTATGTTCTTTTCAACTTCTCCCTTCTCTCTGTTTTCCGGGCTGCCAACACCTGTTTTCCAATACCTTTTCCTTTACCACATACCTCTGCTTGCTCTTTCTTTCTTAGAGCATCCTGATCATGGACATAAAGCAGAAATAAACAACAAAAACCTCCTCTCTCTTTAAGTTGTGAATATTTGATATTTTCCTCAGAGACCAAAAAGTAGCTAAGATGTAAGATAGCATGAAAAAATTTAATAATCAAAATCAATGGTATGTATGTATACTTGAAGGCAATGTTATGATGAATACTGCCTTTCACAATTTTGTCTCTATCAGAACAACACCATTCTCCCCTAGAGTGGTACTTCTGGATTCTCCACTAGAAAATTTCCTTCTATATTCCTGACAGCTTTCACGTCTGTGTCTTTACTTCATGCTTTTATTTCTTTGCAATTCTCTTGTCCCTTTATTTTAGAAATAAGCCTGGCATGCCTAAAAATTCAAAACTACTCTAGAAACTCTGGATAAATAAGGCTGCAGGGGATTCCCTCATAATAAACAAACAAACAAACAAACAAATAACAACCATGCATTATAAGTGATAAGAATTGTGTACATTAAAGACAAATGTTAAACATTCACTGATTTCTGTTAGCACAGTATAGATCTACAAAAGTTTACTGTGGAGGCTGGGGAGATGGCTCAGTGGAATAAGTGCTTCCCTGGCAAGTGCAAGGGCCTGAGTTCAATCCTGGTTCTGAAAAAAAAAAAACCCAACCCAAAACTATGTATATAATATAAATATATATTATTTATTTGCCAGACAGCAACATGCAAAGATTAGCAGACTTAGGTTAGACTTCAAATAGTTTATGACTCTTGAATTCTTTGAGAGCACAGTATGTTACTTTACACTGTGATTCAAAGAGACATGGTAGAATACAAAAGTGACCCCTAAAAAAGAAATATAATGTAATTTTCAACTGAGAAGAGTAGAAAGAAGTTGTAGACAGTATGTCTAACTATGAAATGAAGAAGAGTGGAAAAAAGTAGCTGAACAAAAAGCACAATGTATGTAAAGGAAAATACTACAAGCCAATTCAAATATACAATTAACAATAATGGGCTGGTGAGATAGCTCAGAGGTCTAAAGCGTCTATTTTACAAGTTTAGGTATGTGCAGGGAACACAGTTTGATCCCCAGAACAGTGTATCATGCCAGTCCTGACCCCAGGGCTGGCTTGAGCCTGCAAAAAACAAAACAAAATGGAACAAATAACAGTAAGAAATGCAAAGAACCAACACTATTATTCAAAAGAGGAGAATTGTGTTTAAGAGCAGAAAAATTCCCAATCCTTACCCCAGTGCAGCTATGTGTTATTTAGAAGTGTCAACTATAAAATGGAGGGACAAAGAAAAGTTGAAAATAAAGGTATGGATATGAAATTTCAGGCAACAATCTTCTAAAGCAAAGTGGCGTAACTAAGACAATACAAAGTAAAATACACCTTAAATATGATAATTTAAGATAAATAAACCACTACTTAATAATATAATCATAGGGTATAATAACTTCAAATTGTAAACATATCAATAAAATCGCAAAATATATAATACAAAAATGTCAGAATTCAAGAACATACCAAATATTCTAGAAGCATCATGTAGAATTCTGTCATACCACTCCCAGAAATTAATATATAAGGACAGTTTTTAAAAGGAGACATTTTGAGCAATAAAATTCATAGACTAGACCTACAAATCACACTGAGCCTTGGATTCCACAGTGCAGCACATCAGCCTCTCAGGCATGCAAGAAGTACATTTCAAAATTTACTGATGGAGTAAGTTTTAGATTCAGTCTCCACAAATAATGCAAAAAAAAAAAATCCTACAATGTAAAGATTGTTTTCACTGACTACTATGCATTCATATTATTAATAAACAATTAAAAGTTTATTACTTCTTCTGGATTTGATATTTTATGAAATATGTTCATGTATTTTGTAGGGCAAGAAACAAATTCAAAATGAAAACTAGAACATATTTAGAAAATAATGACCATTAAAACACATATACCAAATTCAAAAGATATTATTAAAGTAGCATTTATGGAGAAATTATGGCATTTAGTTAATTAAATTTTAAGAAAAGAAGGTATTTTGAAATTAATTTATTCAGGGTATAATGCATACATTGAGGTTTAGATTTAAAGGATGCCGTGCTAGCAACAATATTAATAATATAATATAACATTTAATAGTAAAAAGTAAAGATAATAATGTAGTAAGAAAATTAATGGAAAGAAGATAAAACCAAGAGATTGTTAATTAAATGATTAATAAAGTAAAAAGAAATGTTTTGGTAAAAGCAACTAATGTTTTTATATTTAATTTAATTTTATGTTTGAGCGCAAAAACAAAAAACAGAAACATAGACATAAACAGTGTACCATACAACAGTATGAACATTAGGGACTGGGGAGATAGCTCAGGAGAATAAGTGCTAGCCTGGCAAGCGCAAGGGCCTGAGTTCAATCTCTGGTTCCGCCGAAAACAAACAAACAAACAAGAAATGTATGTTACAGATTTTCAAAACAAGAATAGCTAATTAACAATGGTTGTTATATTATCTTTTTTAAATCTGTGACAGTAACTGCTAACTAGAATATTCAAACAAATATTAAGTATTAAAAATGGGGACATAATATAAAATTCCAGGTGTAGGAAAACATATCCTAAGAATACTATGAATATGAAAATTTAGATAAATTGTACAGTTCTTTAAAAAACAGGGATGTTCTGAGTAAACTTACAATCACTAATCTCTAAAGATACCAAATAAGTAGCTTGAAATCCCAATATTCAAAAAAAGTTACAGACAGTCTTACATAAATTTCAAATAAAACTCAAAGTAAATCATCTCTAAATTACCTGAATAGTTTTTTGAGTACAAATAGAGGGTTGGCTCTGTTGTGTTGTAAAAATAGACACGTAGTGTGGCAACCCCAGCATCCTCGAAGGATGAGCAGGAGGATGACAGTGCATCCCTTGTTATATAGGTCTTCCTTTATCTTGGTCTTAACCATCCAGCAGAAAAGTATAAAAATGAG
>NDGN011462829.1:0-15554 GCA_002564285.1 Tympanoctomys barrerae
ATAACAAATGGGATTACATGGAGGAATAAATGTCATGGAGTATCTTCAGAGGAGGCATCTCTCTGTTATTGAATTTATCCTACTGTGCAAGCCCACCTCATGAATTTATTTTCATCTCAGCTGTGCTCTCAACCTACTTAAACCTACCCTGACACATGGAACTGCTGACATCCTTCTTGTACCTGGCTTGCATGGTACAAGGTCGGATCCCGTGTTACTGGGCCTCTTCCTTACTTAATCCTATGGTTCAGTATTTATTTTTCTTTCTCCAGTTGTCTCATTAAAACTGCTGCTATGAAAGCATAGAATTGGAATCAGACAATATCAAATCCCCATCTGTCTAGAAATGTAGCTGGTTCAAAAGAGCTGCTATGATGGCGAGTAGAAATGAGACCACTGTGTAAGAAACCATGGATAGATCCTGCTATACATCTTTGGTCCATTGTAGAGCAGCCAGTGCTAAGTCTGTCTTCTCAAGGGTGCCTTTCTGAATTGAATTCATCCAAACTGACTTAGCTACCACTTCCATCCACCCTGTCTGCTCCAATTTTCATGCCCTGAGGTGATTCTATAACTTTTTATAGGTATACTTATGGCTGTTCAAAAGGATGTCTCATATCCAAAGGCAGAAATCTTGTCTTCTTTTAATGTCTTATTCACATCCATACAGCCTATTAATATGTTAAATGAAATTAGAAATTAGTAGCTTAATTTTAACAGACTTAAATTTATGTCATACATCATATATGTATCAGTTATAAAGTTG
The DNA here is from genome assembly GCA_002564285.1 of Tympanoctomys barrerae. NCBI lineage: Eukaryota > Metazoa > Chordata > Mammalia > Rodentia > Octodontidae > Tympanoctomys > Tympanoctomys barrerae. The sequence goes on from NDGN011462829.1 coordinate 767, forward strand.
TGCAGGGGTATTAAGTACCCTATTTCATTAAACTCTGAAATAAAGATAATAGCCTGTGTGGATATCTAACTTTAGCTTGCTAACTAAGCACACAGTTGTTTTGGTAATAAAAAGCTTTGGTTCAAAGTAAATATCCATGTGGGAGGGAAGGTTCTGTTAATATATTCATTCTAGCTCTATCATTGCACAGTTCCATTAAGATACCTAAATCATTTTATTATTGATTTACACATGCATGCATAAACATATTTGACAAATTTTTAATGATGAGAAAATATTCTGCATATAATATTAATTGAAAGTAGGAAGACATGAAATATGTAGTGTGAGCTCAACCCTGTATAATGTAAAATTACAAATTACAGACTAGAAGGGAAGTCATTAAATATTAACAGAGTCTGACTCTAAATGTGATTTTAGATGTGATGTTTAAATATTTTCACATTCATTAGCATTATTTTCAATCCATATAATAAATGCCTATTACTTTTGTAATTAGAGGAGCTCAAGGTTTTGCAATATAAATATGAAATCTATATACGGCAAACTTATCTGACAAATTACAAACGAATACAATATTTCACACAAAATGGTAATGTATTTATTACTTATCATACTTTTATTTTTACAGTTAATGCCTGTCGACTCTATGTTTCTGCTGGTAGTAATGTGACACTAAATGTTTTGGGGGAAAATATCAAAATATATACCTTCTGGTTTCTCTGGTTTTACAATGTTTTGTTTTGTTTTGTTTTTTTTCTTTTGATATTTTAGGGAAGGTAAAATCCCAAATTTGGTTGTTCACATTCTCACTACTAGGCCAGACTTGTAATGATCTGCCTGTTTACATCCTCCCAAGAGCTGGGATTACAGGTGCACGCCATCCAGTCTCAGTGAACCCTGGGGGCAGGGCCAGCAGAGCAGGCCCAGGGATTAAACCCAGCCCTGCGCCTGCTTGCAGGAACTTTAATCTGCTAAGCTATTTGGCTGGCCCTCACTGTTTTTGTTTAGACTAATGATTGAAAAAAAGATAAAGCAAAGATTAAAAAGAAATTCAAAATTAAATGATATAGTGAACATACATTAATAATGGAGCTCACAAAAATCTCCGGGCACAGACCATGACTAGAGTATTAGGTGCTGTATAAGTGAAGAAACTCTTCGGAAGTGCCTCCACATGTGTACGAATGCAGCACTTTGGCTGGTAGCTATGTATATTGGGTTCCTTGTTGGACACCCATGTTGATTTCTGTTGTTATTCCATATCTTCTGAGCTTGATGGAGACCAAGTATAAACACATACACAAGTAAGTAAGAAATACAGAGGGACCTCTGAGTTTCTAAAAAGAGTACAAGTGCACTTAATTTTTTTAAAGTGAAATATGCTTTATTTCTTATGATAGAGATTTTCAAGATAATTTGTTGATTTTTTTGTGAGATTAGATTTTCCATTAATGGATTTCAAAAGCACATTGAGAAGTTCGCTACTTTTCCAAGCATCTTAAGGGCACTTGTACTAGTCCAAGTCCAAGTGCCTTAAAATGCTTGGAAATAAATTCACTCCTGAAGGGTAAACCCTGCATTCAGTCTGTGCATAATCAAAAGCAAGATATAAGAGGTTAAAAAATGACATGTACACACACAGGCTGATTCTAAGGTCGAAACAATTGGACTTACAGGGCTGGCCAAATAGCTCAGTGGATTTAAGTGCCTGCAAGCAGAGCAGGGGCTGGAGGTTGGATCCCCAGGCCTGCCCTGCTGGCTCCATCTTCAGGGTGTGCTGAGATGGCAACTGAGACTGGGCACGGAGGCGCGCACCTGTAATCCTAGCTCTTGGGAAGCTGTAAACGGGCGGGTCACTACAAGTCTGATCCAGTAGTGAGACCCTGAACACCCTGTAGACCCTTCCCTAAAAGTACAAATTAAATAAATAAATAAATAAATAAATAAATAAATGAAACAATTGGACTTATAGTCCCTTTCATTAAGAAGTTTTAAAACTAAAGGGCAAAGGGGTTGTAAGGGTGGGTAATGAGACAGTAGTGTAATTATTGTACATTATACGCATGCATGAGGATGTCACAATGAAACCCCTTCATTAAAGCTAATATGTACTAATATATGAAAAATATTTTTTTAAAAATTAAAAGGGGCTAGTGAAGGGACTGGGATTCAATCCCTGGCACCACATGCCGTGAGGTTCTGGAACCCCAGGCATGGTGGTACATGCCTGTAATCCCAGCGCTGGGGAAGCTGAGAATAGGAGGATTACTGTGAGTCTGAACTGCATAATAAGACCCTATACAAAATATAAATACAAACAAAAAGAAAAATTAAAAGGTTAAGATTCATACAAGTACGATCCAGAAAGAAAGCTCATTTAACTTAGATATCTGCATTTTCTCTGCCATTTAAATGCTGTAACAAAATAATAATAAGAACTCCAGCTATTTTAGGGTCCTGCACGGTATGCATGCATACTGTACTCATTTCATTTTTGTGAGCATTTCTTCCTCCTCTCCAGGAAACACTAGGGAATATATGCTGTACTCAAACCATTAACAACTGATCAAATAGAGTCTCACTCTAGACTTTCATTAACTCTCCCCTGGATAGTTGGCCTCCTTTCAACAGGCCTGTGCTCCCTGCACTCATTGCACTTCTTGCAACATACTTTGACCTTTATCTTCACTTGGAGACTCTGGAGAATTGGGTCATTTATTCCACATGCACAGAACCTTCCACCATTGCTGTTATGAGTCTCAATTCTGAGGGAGGAGACAAGGTTTCTAATACGCTGCTCATTAAACAAGTGCTTGAATAAATAAGTCTTTGATTCAAGAGTCTCTTCATTACAATTAACTGAATTCTCAAGCAGCAGGTGGTCCTCTATATAAAGCTTAAAGCTTCTCTAAGGCTCAAAATGTATTTGGACAATGAATTACCAATCAGTATGAAATGGTTTATTTTTCATAAACTATGTACTGCCTCCAGTCCCATCTTTACAGGAGTAATCTGTTCCCTTCTGCTATCTGCTAGGCTGACATAATGAAACATCACACACCATATGACTTAAAAAGGAGAATAATTATTTTATCAGAGGTCCAGATTATAGTCTTAAAGTGCATGATCAAGAGACCAAGGCAATTGATTTTCAGGTGAGAAGTGCTTCTTAATCAATAGAAAATCACTCTCTTGCTATGTCTTGCTGTAACTCTTTCCCTGTGTGTACATACTCCTGATGCATCTACTTATTATTATAAAAACACCAATCCCAATATATCAGGACCTTACCCATATGACATTATTTAATACTAATCTTCTTCTTTAAGGATTTATCTCATAGTATTTTGCCATAATTTTATTGATAAACAAATAGCAATGAGACAGTTTCAAATCAAATCGGTAGGACAGTTTCAATAATTAACACACTGCATATATTCTTCTTAGTGGTTATTTGCTGTACAAGATGTGGACCTGACATCCTATTTACAAACACCATATGAATGAGACCTTCAACTTAAATTTGAGGGTACAGGATTCAGTTCAGAATACCATTTATTCTAATTCATCTTGGTCATGCTACTTATATCGGTTCTACTGCTATAGTGTCCTGGCCTCTACATTGACTTGGGACTCAGGTACATGATTTGCAGTAAAGGATATGTTAGCAAGTTTATGTTTTCTTGGGATTAAAAGCTACCTGCACAATAGCCTTGTTTTCTGGCCTTCTGTCTCATCCATTAGAGGGATCTACGATGTGTAGCTCTTTGTCCAAAAGAGTGAATGACCACTGAACAGAGTGAACCCATCAGATGCACTATCATACAGCCAGATATACAGCTGCCCTAAATAGTTTGTAGAAATGTTTGCATGTTGACTAGTACTTTCTGCAGAGTTCTGTGTCTGTCTTTCAAGAGACAGTGCTTTCAAGTTATAGTTGAGAGTATCCATTCCTATACTTTTTTCATTCATTAATGCAACATCTACCTTAAATGCTGTTAGACTCTAATGGAGCCAAATGTATCAGACAGGTTCAAAGAATTGGCCAAATTTCACAGCTGGTAGGTGATGAGAATGTATTTAAGACCTTAACTTTTTCTCAGCACCTCATTAAAGCAAGTGCTCTCAGGCAAATGGAAAAAGAATTATGTTATCTTGTCTAATCCTTAATGATATTAAAATTTATTAATAAAATAAATGTTTATAATTATTTTGTCTGGATAATGCAAGGAGCCTCTGATGGCAGCCAGACATTTGGCCTTTTGCAAAACTGATACATAATAAGTACTGCAAACTGTCAGTGTAATTATCACTAATTTGGAGAGTTTGGGCAAGTCTTGAACTTATTCTCTCATGCAAATAATGAGTAAGCCAAACAGGAACCACTTGTATTTACTTATTGATTGATTTGGTATAGGGTCTCACTATGGTGCCCCAACTTGTAGTGATCCTCCTATACCAGTCTCCCCAGCACTGGGATTTTAGTTGTGCACCACAATGTCCAGTTTTTGTGGCCAGCATGGATGTGGTACCAAGGACCAAACCTGGGTCCCTGTGTTTACCAGGCAGGTGCTTAGATCAGAGAGCTATCTCCTCAAATGCATATGAACTATTTAATATTAACTGTCAGATGTCTTATAGAAAGCTATCTTCTAAGTAAACTCTGTTTGAAAGTTAAGTGATCGCTACGTAGTATGTAGATCTAAAACTCTAAACTCTGCTGATTGCACTCAGCTTCCATCTTTGGGTTAATGGTGCTAGACCGTGTCCTTCTACAATGATTCATCAACATTCTCACAATCATGGGAAAACATTGTACTACCTGCAGTGCTTTACAGTACTTAGATTTGTAGTTTGTAGATGAATCAAATTCTGCAGTTTTTGAAGGTGCTTCCAACATCTACTTGTACCCACAAAAATGTTTTATGAAGTAAAAAGGAACAACATTCTAATGTATATGCAATGCCTGAGTTGATAATAGCCCTAAAAAGTTTGAGAGTTGTCCCAATTTGTCTATAAATTTAAGGGTATGGTTCTTTTAATGAATAGAGGGATTTGTTCTAATGGTGTTTGTAAATAAGATGTCATGTCTGCATCTTAATTGCTGTCCACCTAGTGGTACAGCAATTAACCACTAGGAAGAATGTATGCACTGTATTAATTATTGAATCTGTCCTACCAATTTGGCTTGAAATTGCCTCATTGCTATTTGTTTCTCAATAAAATTATGGAGAAAATGTAAGGGTATGATTGTCTCTTATAATGAGATTTCTTGAAATTTGCATTTATTTTGCACATGTCTCTGAAGAGAACCCATACTGTAAGTGATATGGTTTGTGTCTAGTTGTCCCCCAAAAGCGTCATGCAGTTATGGGATGGTTTCTGGAGTTTTGTTTGATTATTTTGGGTGTGGATGCTTCACCTACCCTGGGGCAGACAATTCACATTACAAGGTAAGGAGGGGAGAGAGGCTAGCTATGTGCCTGAGCTGCTGCCACTCCCTTTGTTCTCTGCTCTTTGCCACTGCCATGAAATGTTGCTCTCTGCCCTGTGCTGCTCTGCCTTGGAGCCAGCTGAATAAGAACTGAAACTTCCAGTAACTGAGCTAAACAAACCTTTTCTCTCTTCATTGTGAGTGTCTGACATTTGTCCCAGCAACAAGTGAAGAGTAACCAAGACAGTAACATTAAGGGATGCAGACAGAAATGACATTTCTTTTGTTACTTTTCCATTCATTAACTGACTGCTTCATTCTATTTTTTTATTCTTTCATTGATTCTTTATCATAAATATGGAATTCTTATATTTATAGAGAGATTTAAGATGATTAAGGGAACATAATCTTTAACTAGTTGCTATGTGTTTTACCCTAATTTTGCTAGAACATAGCTGTAGATGATACTAGGTCCCTTGTTGTCAAGAGGGAGATAGTCACAGAAGCTAACTTACCTTAATGTGGTAAGAACTTTAACATGCAATGAGTAGTGAGTACAGGGCGTGAGCTTCACTGTGTCCTCTCTCTGCTTCTTCCCAGCTTGCTGTGCTGCCTTTGCTTGGCATCCATGAAAAATAGAAGAATAAAATAAGGAATTTATTTTACAGTTAAGAGAGAGAAAAATAGGAAGAGTAGTTTCATTTATAAAATGTCATGATGAGTTTAGGTGAATTTTGAAAGTAGGTTGTTTCTGTTGTAGCACTACTCTAATAATTGGGGTTGGGGACATAGTTCAGGGGTCTAAGTGCCTACCTTGTGAATGCAGGGAACCACGTTCTGGCTCCAGTACCACATGCTTCATCAGCCCCAGACACCCAGGCATAGTGGCACACACCTGTAATCCAAGCACTGGGAGGCTGAGACAGGAGGATACTATGAGTCTGAGCTGTGTAGCAAGACCCTATACCAAATAAATAAAAGATTAAAAAATACTCTAATAATTGTAATTTATTATTTATTTATTCTGTTTTATGTTTTTTAGTACAGGTTCTACAGGGTCTCACTACACAGATTGGACTCGTACTGATTATCCTGTTTTCCAACTCCCAAGTGCTAGGAGTACAGGCATGTCCCACCACTCCCAGTGTCAATCACAGTCTCAGGATGCCCAGGAGGGGGCTGCCATGGCATGTGGAGCCAGGGATCAAACCCTGGTCCCTGTGCTTTGCCTAGGCAGGCACATTAGTCTGCTGGGTTATCTGGCTGGCCCAATAATTGTAATTTATAGAAAGCTTGCCTTTAAGTTCAAAAGACAAACTCGCATCTTCAGGCTAGGTAGAAGGATGTCTCCGGTTCCCTCCCAAGTGCTGCTCTCCTACTGATTTTACCTACTGATCAGTGGAGTCTTCCACAGAAAGCAGTAGCTGGGATAAACTCCTCTGCTTCTCTGAGTCCTATTGAAGTCCTTTGCCCACTATTTCCAGCCAAGCGAAGCCACCATGGGGAACCAATCTAAGAATAAATATGACTCCATTAGGGACCCCAGGAATAGAAGGTGCAGACATAATTTAGGTAAAGTTTTGATCTTCCAAATCAACCTTAGACTAAAGACAGTTCCAACTCTGGACTTCACATTGAGTATGCCAAACTTCAAGCCATTAGTTTCTTCTTTTAAGTCAGTTTGAGGGGCACTGTGTTTTAAATTAAATTTCTGCTGAATGATGCAGAGTTTAACTTGAATCTATAAAATCGGGAAAGTGTACTCAATACACTGACAAAGAAATTCTCATTGGCACCCAGGTAGTATGTCCCCTATGATCTCCACTGCCACTTATTCCAATGCATGGTCCTTAAATTCATGTTTTCTTCACATTACAAAGATGATCCTCTTTCTCACATGTACACTTTCATATCAATTATTGCACTAACATTAGGGATGATCAAACTATATGGTAAATCTGTAAATTATTAAAAAATACTATAAAAGACACATTGGCATCCAAGTGCTTCAAAACACACCCATTCACTTTAAATATAATTATTTGATCATTCTTCACACCTCCTTTTTTCAAAAATTTCAAATGTTAATTTTAATATTTAAATACATATTTTCATGGCATCATTTCTTGGGGACTGGATATACATACATAATAGAATTTGCTTCTTTTTATACCTTTCTCTTTTCCCCTGCCCCTCTCTCTTTCCACCTAAATTCCCTTTCCTCATTTTTGTTCTCAATATTGTTAATCTTAATTCATATATATGACATATAATGTTTACATTTGCTTTGATTATTTGGATCCTGTATATGGCTTACCTTTATTATAGATATATCTTCTTACCCTTCTCCTCTCCTCTTGCCACTCTTCGAAGCAGTGACAGAAGTCTTGCCTGAAGAGGTTTGTGAAGGTGGTCAAAATTCAATTAGTGTTGCTAATTGTCATCCAAGAGAAATGTAGAATCCTAATAACATTAGGGTACATGCCCATCTCCACACTCACTGTATCAAGCATGATACAATTTCTGGACCTTCCCCAAAGTCTAAATGATAAATGTTTTGAATTAGTTCAGGACACAGAAGCAGCTACAATAGAACAAATAAGGGCACTCACAAAAGGGGACTTTCCGACCTGCTTTAGAAAGAACCCAGAACAATGGAATAACTGTGTTCTTAGTGAAAAGATGGATTATTTGGGGGGAGTAGAGTTAATGTCAATTTATCCTTTACCTTAATAAATTTCAAAACTGTAAACATTAAATATATACTTCCTCATGTTTCATATGCTTTAGTTATTAAAAATCCAAATTGTCATAGATGGAGAAAAGGCAAGAAAGCAAATCTTGCAGTATTGTTTTTCAATAATCATTCTAACTAATAAGAGAACCAGAATCTGGGAAGTGCTTCTTAAAATTCCACTCCAGACTCATTATTTTATGTGCGATTTTTACTCTCAATGTTCTCAGAATATTAAATATATGACTTTGTTCAGTGCTGCATTCATTTATTTATTTCCTGCTCCTAAATATATACATAATTTCAACAGATTATAACAATTGACTTATCTTATAAATATATGCAGGGCTCCTAACTGAGGCTCAGAAATTTTAATGCTTTCCCACTTATTCTCTTCTTTAAATTTTTTCTCACATTTATCATTCTATTGCATTAGAAATATATACTTTTTAAAAATCCCCTACATCTTTGACCGATTTTATCACTGTCTTTGCCTGTCTCTGTCTTTGTCTGATTTTCCATGGTGACTTCAATTAATTTATTTTTATCTCTTTAGAGTAAAAGAAATTTCCTTAACCTTTCTCTATCAGACATTATAAAAGATATTATTTGGAGAGCTTAATTTCTTCCCACCCTTCTGGCAATTTTATGCTCAGTAAGGCATCATTTGGTTTGGCAGAGAATTCACCACATGATACATGCATCTAATTTTTCTAAAAAGAAATAGAACTCCTTGTAGTTTATTTCAGAATTATTTTCAGAATTATATCTATTGCAATACTTACTCTATCAACTGTATTTCAGACTGGTGTTTTACTTCTTTTAGCTTGCTGCGCTGTTTATTCTGTTTGCCAGGCTGCCTCTAAAAGGGATGTTAAGGGTAGGAGTCATTTACTTTCATGGAAGACCTACAAAAATAGGAACTCCGCATTAATCAAATATCTAGTGTGAATCATTAATTGCACTGGTTATTTGTCAATTGTTTTTTTCTAAAAATTGTAATTGCACATTTAATTTTTATGTTTGTGACATTTGCCCTCTTTTATGCAGGATATATATATATATTTCAACTTCATATGTATGTGGAGTTGCCTGCCAGTCTGGTCTGCCAACCCTGTGTCCAAATTAACCTCTTTCTCTCACCCTGTTTAACCTAATGTTTTCTTTGTTCTCACTTCATATGTCCTTTGAGTTATGTTCCTATAATTCATCAACAAGTCCTTTATGTTCTCGGAAATCTGTCTAGAATCTCATGAATTCTATCACCTCCTTTATGACTTCCCCTGCTCTAACCCAATGCGAAGTGTAGTATAGGTTACTATTCTATTGTCTTATGTTGGCTATTTTTCTCCTTCATTCCTAGACTCATTCTTGACAATGCTTTGTTCTGTATGTGTCTGAAATGGTTGATCTCAATGAAGTACATCCCACATGCTGAATTGCTGACTGGTTTTTACTGAATTTAATCAATAGTAGACACCAAGCAGGGATCAGTAGGGATGAACGTGGATAGGATTACAAGGAAACTTATTCTTAACACTTTCTCTGTAGCATTTTATCAGGTATTGGTTGTATCCTCTAAGGTTACAGGTCCTCCTGTGTGCTCCATCTAACACAGATCTATTTATCCTCCAGTTCTGATAACTGTTAATTCTTCTTTAAGCCTTGACCTGTGCTGATAGCATTGACTTTATAATGTTGTTGGCCTTGGAAGGTTTCAGAGTGCTTTATTTGGTTCCTTAACTCTTTTCACATCTCTGTCACTCCAAAAAAGTGATTTTGTCAAAACTATATTGTTAGTTTGTTATATCCTCCTAGAATTTGGCTTCATGAAGTAGTGAACACTATCAGCTGCAAGAAAAGATCCTCCACATTACTTCTGCAAGTGTACTGAATGCATAAATAGCCTTGTTGTGACTGATGTATACAACAACAAACATCTGCACCATGACCAATATTATTGCTCCACTGTCTCCAGACACCGAGAAGGATGGAGCTCTGCTTGGTGCTCAAAACTCTGGATTACACTGATATGGTCTGTGTCTAGTTGTCCCCCCACCAAGTCTCATGTAGTGATGGCTAGAGTTTGTGATTACCTCTTGATCCAGTGCAGGATTATGGGTGGAAGTGCTACACTTAACCTGGGGTAGATAATTTGCACACAAATGTAAGGAGGGGAGAAAGGCTTGCTATCAGCTAAAGCTTCTGCTCCTCCCTTTGCTTTTTGCCTTTTCCTCATCTGGGAACTATGGCCCTCTGCCATGTGCCACTCTGCCTTGGAGCTAGCTGAGTATGGACTGAAACTTTCACTGTGAGATAAACATATTCTTCCTTACTTCTTGGTGTTGAGTCCCAACAAGAGAGGAGAATAAGTAAGACTCTCATATAGCTAAGAGGAATTTCAAAATTATTAAAACAAGAGCAATTGTAAAGTTTTGGGGGATCACTGGTAGTTTTTGGTTTTCTTTACTATTTTTCTACATGACTCACAGAATTCGTTCTTCACACTGTTTTGCACTGCTGTGTCTTCAGTGGTTGGTTTCAACAAAGTACATCCTCCATGCTGAATTATTGATGATTTTTTAGTCACCCAAAGAAATGAAGATGTACCTAAATGTTATATGCATCATTAGAAGTAACACATTATCTTGCAAAGTTCTCACATATTTTTATTAATGGACAGAATGAAATGCTGCAGCAATAATTGCATAAACCATTTCAATAAGGCTCTTAAATTGAGGTGAGCACCAGCTGGGAGGAGATGTGGAATGAAACATATGAAAACACAGCAGAGGCTGAAAAACAAGCCCAACAAACTCTTAGTTCTCTGTGACAAAAAATGAAGTCCCTCTTCTCCATTTTAATAAGACAAAGCAAAACAAAACAAAATATCTCCCCTGGAATGATTGCTTCTTAATATTTGCTTAATCTCCTTAAATAATATCTTCAACACATTTTTTTAGATTATTTCTTCTTTCAGAACCATAGTTATATGAAAATTCTGGTACGTCTAAGCAAATATCTGTAAGTGTTACATGAGGTACAACATAAATATACATAAAGGTCGCTCAAATTTCAAGGCACTTTTGTCACTGATGAATTGGGAAGCATGTGTAGGAATAGATCTTAATAGAAATAAAGAATGTATTGTAATTTCTACACCAAGGTTTACAATCCAGTTTGTGTGGTCAAAGGGCAAGAATTATTGGTTGATAAATGATTTGGTAGGGGAAAGGAGACCAGATGAACAATGGTTTACAATCTAGAAGGCTAATATTCAAGATCTTTTCCATTAGGAAGAAGTCTACTGCAGCAAATACTGTGGGAAGTTGGTTGAAGCGAGTCTGTGTAATTTTATCCACATTGTTATCAGAACCCTGGAAAAACCCAGAAGAAATGGGACCAAAACCAGCCATCGGAATGTAAAATGCCTACGTAATCTGAATGAGAGCTTATTCAAGTCGATCAACAAATAGAAACTTCCCTGGCTCAGTAACATTCTAGGTTCAAGGGACCCTAGGCCCAACTCTGTGATTATTTCCCCAGTTCCTCAATGTGCAGTTGGGATACAGCTATACAGCAACTGCCATAAATCCCACTTTAATCCCTAAAGACATTGAAGTAGAAGCTAAGACTTATTTTTAAGAATGACTCTGAATTATTTTAAAACATTTTAGTTGTCGTACTTATTCAAGAATGTGTTCAGGATGAGGCCTCTTCAACCAAGCCAATCAGAGAGCTCCCGGCAACTGATATGTAGCTTCCAATTGACTTACAAATATTGCATTTTGCTCCTCATTTTTCAATTAATTTACTAAATTAGGATTAGTTCAATTTCACTAGGCAAGAAAAAAAAACATAATCATATTAACTAATATATTCTGGTATATCAAGCTACAAAATAAAATAGATTATGTTTTACTAAGTGCATTAAGTAAAGAAAACATAGGAAAAACCTAAAGCTTACTACACACGTTGTAACAGTGAAATTTCAGTTGTGTTGTACTTTAATAAAGTGTCTAGGGGCCTCACAAGCTGCCAGGTTGAGACAGAACTTTTAAAATGCATAGCATGTAGCTACCTAGGCACCATGTGAGGTGTTCATGAATGTGTGTGTGTGAGTGTCTGTGTGTGTGTGTGTGTGTGTGTGTGTGTCTGTGTGGGGGGTGAGGGGGGCTGGGTGTGTGGGTGTTCCCTGAAAAGTTTTCAAAATCTTACTTGAAGGAATAAATGAATTACATAATTTATGAATTGTATAAAACATGCACCAATACTTAAGTTGATCACCTGGAAATGTTTTTTATAAAATGTGTACCTTAGTAAGTTAGATAAAGTGGATGAATTCTCAACCTTCTTTCTGTCTAACCATCTATTGGGCTTGACTTTCTGTTCTCAGTGAATAGCTCTTTGAGTACTGGTTAACTTTCTGTTGCTTCTACAAAAGTCTGCTTCTTCATAGGTCACTTATTAATTTTTGCACTGATTTCTTTCTTAAGTCTTATAGGCTAGCAATCTTTTACGATTCACTTAGTAAATTCTACTTTTCATTAAATTCAGAAGGCAGCTCTTAACATTCTCTGGTTGTGCCACATAGTTTACAAAATTGTGGCTAAAAGAGTTGACAGACATAGCTGTAGTGACATTTTAATACATAATTAATAAAAAGAAAATCCTTTACCCACAATCATGATTCTTAAGCATACACTCTATTGTTTTTCTCTTCAAGTTATTGACAAGGCAGAAATTATTGATTTTTAAAGAAAGAATCATAATTTTAAAAATATTTATTTTTTGTTCCTGAATAGGTTGTTCACATTAATGTTTTGTATTGAATTTATGACTTATCTAGCTATAAAATGGGTTTGCCCTTTATAATGCTTCTAATATATCTTATTTTATTACTTACAAGTATAATCACTTTGCTTGTGACAAAAATATTTACAAAATAAAACCACATATGCAGAAATATGGCTACAACTGACACTTTCATAGTTATACCTCAAATGCTATTAGCTATGTTCAGGAATGTGATATCATACTATTTACCTTAGTTGGTGTTGTAATTCTATCTAAGTGTGATTTTTCCTGACAAGGATAGACTTAACCATACATAATTCTAACTTTAAGTGAGACTTGAAAAGAAAAAAAAAAAAGAACACTGAAATTCTATTCTGTTTTACTTTAACTTTTAAAGATGTATTTGTATAGGAACTACAAGGTTTCAGTACTCAGAGTGGACTTGTGGTTGTTCTCCTGTTTTCAACCTCCCAAGTGGTGGGATTACAGGCACACGCCACCACAGTCTCAGCTGCTGTCTTACTGCACCCCGGGGGCGGGCACGGCATGCCTGGGATGGCACCCCCGTCTCTGCGTCTGCCTATGCAGGTACTTTAGTCTGCGGAGCTCTCTGACCGACCCGTATTCTGTTTTTGTTTTTATTTTTATTTTTATTTCTCTTTTGAATACAGGGTTTCACCGTGCACTTTAGGCAGGCCTTGAGCTCACGCTGTAGTCTATGCTGGCCTCAAACTCATAGAAATCTTCCTGCTTCAACACCTCGAGTGCTGGGATTACCAGTGTGTACCACCAGGCCCACGTTTACCTTATATTGTGAATTTAAGTTTTTATATTAAAATATAATATTATATCTCCAAAGTCTCTATTATCATTTTAGATTCCTCTGTTTAGAATATTGTTCTCTGTCATGTGGGTAAACCTTTATTTGGACACATACCCAATTTCCTTTTCACACATTTGAACAAATATGCAAACATGAGTTATTTAATATCCTTTTTTCCCCTTAATCTCCAACTCTGAATCCCAATTGCTTTTTTCCCCCATTATCAGGGATTGAACTCAGGACCTGGGGCTTGCCAGGCCAGTGCTTATGCCGCTGAGCTATATCCCTGACCCACAATCATGATTCTTAAGCATAAACTCTGTTGTTTTTCACTTCAAGTTATTGATGAGGCAGAAATTATTGTTTTGGGGGTTGAGGAGATAGCTCAATAGAATAAGTGCTTGTCTGGCAAGCACAAGGTCCTGAGTTCAAGCCCCAATTCATATATATATATATATATATATATATATATATATATAATTTCTTTAGAAAAGGAATAATTCAAAAAATATTTTTTACTACTCAATAGGTTGTTCATATACATGTTTTATTTTGAATTTATGACTTATCTAACTATAAAATAAGTTTGCCCTTTAAAATTCTTCTTATATGTCTCATTTTATTATGTACTTCATTTTGTAATCACTTTGCTCATACTTGCTATCTTTTTTGACAATTAGACTCCCACTTATGAAACTTGCATACCATTGCATGAAAATTTCTGGAAGGAAATACACCTGTCACTAATCAATTGCCAGTTTTCAGGATTCATCATTCTCACTCTGTATTTCTCTAGCCAAAAATAAAAAATAAAAAAAAAGTCATCACATAGCACCATGCAAAAGAACATTTCTGTGAATCATAAATTATGGTTACTTATTCATTTCTTGAGTTTTTTATGTTCATTTAGACTCATATAAGGGTGAAGAAATAATCTGTGGAAATTTGTGTAGAATTGGCAAGTACAGAGGTTTAGATCTTACAAGCAGCAAACAAG
>NDGN011462837.1:0-12882 GCA_002564285.1 Tympanoctomys barrerae
CCATTGTTTTTATATTTTTTCTTTGAAATAACTGATGTCAAAATAAATAAATAAATAAATATGAAAAAAAAATACATATACAAAGACTTCAAGACTGTCATACCAAGTAAAGTCTATGCTGTCGTACAATGAATCAGTTGTTTTTTTTTTTCCTTTAACCTGATCACTATTATGGAGGGAAATGAAGTACAGATCTCTGAATCAGTGCAAGGAGACTATGACAGAAGTCTCCTGAACCAGTAACTTAATACACACGTGAGTCATAGCCTGCGTGGGGAGGGTTTAGGAGACTCAGAGGTATAATGTTCTTTCTCTAATTGTCAGCTCTCCGCCACTCTAATAATTTAAGAAATTATGGAGGTTGGAAAGAACTACTGCTCCCTAAATTCCCTTTGATCTACAGCCGGCTGTACTCAGTGCAAACACGGGGCTGGGAATTTAGCTCACTGGCACAGCATCTGCCTGGTAATCATGAGGTCCTGAGTTGAACTCCTGGTACTCCTACCTTGAAAAAGGTAAAAAATGAAAAATACACAAACATCAGTGCAAACACAATCCCCACTGCACCACTTTCCGGCAAACTCTCTCACTGCAGCTATTGCCTGCGTCTCTGCAGGAGCTCAACAGGACACCGGGGCTCGCCGGGACTCACCTGTATCTCTCCTCCTGCAGGGTCTGAGAAATGAACCCGTATTCTCTCTTGAACTGCACCTTCAGGGCCTCGATGTCCTCCGCCAGCTGGACCTGGGTGTCCTTGATTTCCCGCAGTTCCTCCAGAATTGCAGCTAGCTTCGCCTGGCTGTCCAGGGGGCCGGTCCCGCCGGTCCCGCCAGCCCCGAAGGACTGGTTCCCGTTGCTGTCCCCGGAGCCGGAGGTGCCGCTGGAGCACTCGTCATCGCTGCCGTACTTGGGTTTGTTCACAGTGGTGGCGCTGCCCCCGTAGGGCCTGGTGCTCGCCTCCGGTCTGAACTCCTCTAAGGAGTTTTTCAAGTGAGCGATGTTGTCTGCGCTGCCAAACTTATTTCGGATCAAGTTGGCGAACTCCCTGGACTTGTTGAAAACGAACACGGGCGGGGTGAGGGAGACCCCGGGCATGCCCGACTTACTGCTCTCCAGGCTGTGGGGCGCAGTTCTCGACTTGACGTGGGCATCTTTCAGAGGGTGCTGGGCGTCCCTCAGGCTGTCTCTGGAGCTCTCCCGGGCACCTCGGCTGGCTCCATTCTGCTCTAGCTCCCGCAGCTTCCGGTGATACTGCTCGAGCTTCTTCTGTAGCTGGAGGATGCAGTGTGCCGACTTCTGGTTCTTCTTCTCAAACACCTGCTTGATGCGCCCAGCCTGCTGCTTGTCCGCGCTGTTGACGAGTTTCAGGTACTCGGCCACATTTCCATCTCGGGAGGTCTGCTCAATTTTTATCTGCTCTGTCACCTTTAAAATCTTTTGTCTCAGGCTGTCTGTGGTGAGTTTCACCTTGTGGAAGTCGAGGATTCCATCTGGCACATCGAAGTTGAGGTTGGTGTCCGACCCTCCTCGGCGGATGCTCAGGGGCAAGCTTAAGGTATTCATGTCATGACGTTCTACCTGGAAGGGACCGGGAAGAAGCACTTTAATACTGAGGGCCAAAGAGACAGCCACTGTATCGAATCGTGTAGTTGAGACGCACATACATTTTAAGCTCCAGGTTTTCAAACCCAGAATTCCATAGGTAAAATACTCCCTGCTCCCCTTTCAAGCTTGCAACAGAACGACTCCTTCCTGCAACTCCTTTCCTGAAACTCCTTACTATACACTAACTGGACGTGAGGCACAGGTCGCCGGGATATGTGAGCGGCTGTCTGACCACAGTAACTGTGGGCTGCCAGGGGAGGGCATGAAGACTGGACTGAGGTCACTGGCCAGCCCTGGCTTTCCAGAGTGAGCTTCCAAAACCATTATGGGAAATGCATCATATCTAGAACTCACTCATCTAACAGAAGGTGATGGAGGAAGAGGAAAAGAAAGGAAGGTTCCAGCAGGCATATCCATCAACACAAAAAGGTTATTTTCATAATGGAGTCATTAAACAGATGTGACACAGCAATATGATGCATGATTAATTTTAATAACTGAGTAACACAACAACGCTGTTAGACATGGAGACAACTCCAAACCACAACTTCAGTGATTTTAAAATGAAGAGATAAACCCTGATAATAACACGACCACATGAAATGCCCTTCTCAGCTATGAAAAAGGCAGCATGGAGCAGAGCAGGGACGCCCCAGCAGATTGTGCAGCAGGACTGTGACCAAGGGAGGCGAAGAAGGCGCCGAATCCACAAAGTCAGAGCTACTGAGAGCTAAGGAGCTGGGGCCCGACCCACGCCACCTCCACCTAGTCCTTCCACCACTGTCAGCACACGCTATTGCCGTCCTTCGGGTCTTTGCAGCGCTTGAGCACAGCTCCCAAAAACGACTCACAGGACCTCAGTGAAGCACCACAGATGCCAACTTCCCAGCCCTTGGGTGAGAGTGCCTGGACAAGGGTCTCCACAGACACCCATTGGGAGGCGAGCGATAGCCAGTGTACATTATCTCGCTTTTTTTAAGAGACCCATAGGCTGACTAAAAAGTCAGCAAGGGATTAACTTAAATGGGCCTCACAACGCCTGAGAGACCCATTTCCAACAACAAGCATGAACACTCTGGCACGCGATCAATCCTGCCCAGCGCTCTGTCCCAAGGAAGGGCATCTAAGTAACAAAGCAGGACATGACCGCAGGCCTCTGGGTCAGGTCTCCTGCATGACTCACAAAAATTACTTCTCGGCCCCTGACAGGAGTGAGTGACACTGGCTGCTTCATCTGGCAGATAAGCAACACGCAGGAAGCTGGAAGAAAAGAAATGCCCATTCACCGTAGGGCCAGAAAACAGGATGCCTAGAAGGGGGGTTGAGGAACTGGGACTGCTTGGTCCCAAAGGACGAACGGGTATAGGGTGAAGGAGGCACAGGGCCATCCTCAGGTCCTAGAGGGACGGCCCCATAAGCTCAAGGAAGCTATATACCTGTCGCTCAGGCATGGCCCAGCAAAGACTCTGGGAAACACTGAAAATATTACTTGGCACACACAGGGTCCTTAAAGGTAGCCAGCTGCACAATCAGTGAGGCTAGAAATTGTACTTCACTGGAGGTACCAGATCTGACCACACCATCCAGAAGTTTCTTTTACCTCCCAAATGAGGTAGCAGCCTGACCACTGTTAGGCTGGAGCTCACTTGCAGCCTTGTTTGTGTCTGGAGGACGCCATTCCCTGACGTGGACCAAGCAATCCCGTGTCCCCCAGCGCACGCCTCCTCACAGGGATTATGCTTGTGTTGCTGGCCGCTCACCTACTTATCAAGTCCTGTACATTCTTTGAAACCCATTTCAAATGTCCCTTCTGCCAAGAAGCTCTTCCTAGTTCCAGTAAATCCACTTCTCCTTCCTAGAAGTCCCCTGTCACGCTGTACTTTTTCCCGTGGCACCACCTACCACCTCCTTTTCTTGCTCATCTGAGCACCTGACCCCCCAGCGGAGTGAAACAGAAGAGGTGACATCACAGCCCTAGCCCACAGTGGGGCCAGCACGTCCCTTGTTCACAGGAGGCTGCTGATAAACGTCTGATCAACCTCTGTGACATCACTCTTTATTGCAAGGAGTCCATGCTGAAGCCATTTAAGATACACGATAACAATAAAAAATGACTTTTGGAGTTCTGCCTGAAACATCCCTAGTGGAGAAGTCTCTCAAGTACCTAGATAGTCAATTCTGCATCATTTTTGGAGGAGAGTAGAGTTTGGACAGGGTCTCACTATGGCTCAGCCTAGCCTTGAACTCACTATGTAACCCAGGCTGGTTTCAAACGCACGGTGATCCTCCTGCCTCAGTCTCCCAAGTGCTGGGATTACAGGCATGTGCCATACACAATGGCTATATAATTTCAGGTAGATTCAACTAAATCAAGATTTTTCTGAGCATTAATGTGCAACAAATTATATAGATATAAATAAGAATGTCTAAACTTGAGGCATAATTCACACCCAGAAAAAAAACGTGTAAAATGGAAGGAATCATTACAAACTAAATACCTCCGGTTAGCTCCCCTTGGCCCCCTTCAAAGAGTGGCTTCCAGTCCTTCGCCTCAATTTGACTTGCTGTGCACAGGCCCCAGCCACTGCTCACTCAGCCCTGTATGTGAGCTCCACAGGCACTTGTTCCTGTCCAGCAGCCAGATGAGATGAAGCTGTAAACAACCGCCCGACGCGCTGTTGAGAATTCCCCTATCACGCCTGCAGAGAGCACGGCGTTCTGTGCCCTCCCCACCGCACTCAGCAGCAAGCGCCCCCGCCCTGCAGCCGTCAGGGCGGGCAGCATCCACAGAGGGCCCGCTCCGGCTCACAGCCTCACCCACGCTGGCTTGGCCCCTGGCAGTCCGGGTCAAGCACAGCGGCAGTTAGAACCCCACATCAATCTCACGGCTTGTCAGCAGTCACAGGGAAAGGCGTCTGATGAGGGTCTAAGGTCAGAGCTATCCAGGGCTGCACCTTTCCACCTCTGACAGGGTGCATGCTCTGTGGATAATTGAGAGCCAGCTATAAATGCCGCTGAGTGCTAATAAATCCCGAGCCAAGCTGAACGTACGCATTCCCTCTGTGCTGCAGGAGAGCTGGGAGAGTGCTCCATGCCCCATTTCTCTGGACTGGGCACCGGCCTCACTCCTGTGCTGCCCAGGAGAGGCTGGCTTTAGGGTAGGGAGGTGGGAAGGGGACGGATGCGATGACCACCAGGGTTTCTCTCCGTGGCCTGGACCGAGAGCCCCAGGAGATGGGCTCCCTGTGGCACTGGCATTTCCAAGCCACACAGCTTTGGGGAGACTGAGTTACAACGTGGGCTTCTGTGTCCTAAGCTGTACACTATGGTGATGGACCAGACAACTCGGAACTAATACTGTGTTGTCATGCTAGGAAATGTTAACCCGAGCCCTCTGACCGCACCGCCACGCAGTCTTGACCGTGGGCCTCCGGGCACAGGCTGCTTTGGTTTCCGGCCGGGCACGACCCTTCCCAGCTGTCTTCCCTGTGCCCTAGTTTCCTCTTCTGAAAATGGACAACGATTCTCCCAGAGTCCACGTGTGGGATAAAGGAGACCATGCGTGGCAGGCGCTGAGAGGCCTCCTGGCACACAGAATGGCTCCGGCAAATGTCTGCTATTGTTAGATGAATTTCATTTAAAAAAGTACCTGTGTGACTCAAAGGACAACAACCTGCAGTGTTCACAACGTTACTTCTGCACTCTGAGGTTGTAAGAGGTCAATCTTCTTAATCATGCTTTTGTATTTACAATTAAAAAAAAAAAAAAGAAAGAAAACATGTTACTGTTTTGGCAGGAAAGATTTATTTATTTTTTAATGACTTTACCCCCCCCTTCCAGAATCATCCTGGAAGAAAGGCGGGCCACCAGCAACCTGGCAAATGGCCTTCCTGATGTTGTTTTCCTTCCCGGAGCAGAGATGTTTCCATCTCCTTGATGTTCTGGGACAAAGGCTGAGAAAAAGCCCAAGTCCTGGACAGACGTCAGAACTGACCGCCAGCACACACAGACTCCCGAGGGGGGACCATCCGGCACACTTGGCGGCACCTTCCAGCCCCCAGGGCAATGAGCCGAAAAGGCAGAAACAGCACTGGAGCGCTGGCCACAGGCCGGAGAGGCACATGGGCTCGCTCCTGGGGGCCCTGTGGTGGCTTGGGTATGGCCTGTGCCAAGGCCGGAAGTGGCACTGAGGTGGTGGATCCTTTTGGTGGTGGGGCCTAGGGGAGGTGATCAGGCTTCTGGGGCTGTCGCCAGGACAGGAGGGGTCCTCACAGGAGCAGGTCAGCTTCCCCCAGAGCAAGGGGTGTAAGGAACGCTGGGCCTCTACTCTCTGTCCCTCTGCACAGCAAGCAGGTTCCCTTTGGCTTCTCCATCATGCTCTCTGGTCCCCCCCACCCCCAGGCCCTGGAATCATGAACCAAATGAGCTACGGGGCCTCGGGTATTTTGTGACAGCAAAAGAAAAGGGACTAACAGAGCCTGTGAGATAGCTCAGCGGACTAAGCACCTGCTTAGGCAAGCACAGGGACTGGGGTTTGATCCCTGGCACCACACGCCCCACCAGCCCTGCCCCTGGGCGTACTGAGCCGGCCACCAAGACCAGGTGTGGTGGTGCACGCCTGTAATTCTAGCGCTGGGGAGGCTGAAAACAGGAGGATCACTACAAGTTCGAGCTGTGTAGTGCAACCCTGTATTAAATAAATAAGGAAAGAAGAAGAAAAAAAGAGACTAGGACACCCAATGAGCTGAGGCTCTCAGGCTCCAAGACGTCAGGGGGCTGGCACAGGTGCAAGCTGCCTGCTTGGTCCTGAGGCCATGTGATGAACTGGGCCTACAGGAAGGAGGCCTGACTTCGAAGCAGTGAGGCGTGAGTCCTTCCTGGGCTGCTGGCTCCCAGCCACTGGGTACTTCAGGCCCAGGACACACACGGGTGCCATCAGCTAAGCCGCCTCACAACTCCTGACACCTCTTCCTAGGCATCTCCGCCATCTGCTTGTCCACTGGCTCCTAAGACTTGGTGGATGATCTGCTCCAAGCCCCAGAGAAAGAATGCCACATTAGTGACAGGTGGAACTTCTTAACTACTCTCTGAAGTAGGCTGTTGGTAGGGGCTACATTAGGACTGTTTCACAAAGGAGAAAACTAGGCACAGAGAAGTTAGGTAAATGGGCCTGGGAAATAGCTAGCAAAGGGCAGAAGCGGCATGAAAATCCTGGGCGCCCTTTCTAGAACCGGGCCCCCTCCCAAGACTGAGGGTGTTAGGCGGGGCGGGCGTGACACTGAGGGCTTCACATGCAGCCCTCTTCTACGAGCATGCAAGGTTGGGAAGGGCAGCTGGGCTTCCTGCGGCCCCAGGGGCACGTGCAGTTGAGCTGGAGCTCACCTCGGATTTATGAAATACGCAAGACCGACCATGTGGAAAACCATTATGCAGTGTCCCTAACATGGACACCTGGGCCTGTGTGGACCCCGCGGGCCTGATTTAAAGGACTCCCTCAGAAAATGCACCTGGGGCTGCCTGACACACACTGCCTCTGTTGTACCCTACCCAGAGCCCTGTGTCACTTCCTGGAGCGATCCCAGCTCAGGTGTTTTCCTTCCCGGAGCAGAGATGTTTTCCTCTCCTCGATGTTCTGGGACAAAGGCTGAGCAAAAGCCCAAGTCCTGGACAGACATCAGAACTGACTGCCAGCACACACACGGACTCCCGAGGGCGGGGACCATCCGGCACACTGTGGTGGCACCTTCCAGCCCCCAGGGCAATGAGCCGAAAAGGCAGAAACAGCACCGAAGCCATAGAGGGTCCATACAGCCACTGCTCTTGAGCTGAACACTGATTTAGGTTCAGTGGTTTCACGAGGATACAAAGCTGCTTGCTTTTAAGAATGCCAAACGCGTATCTCTGAGAGAGTGAGGCAGAAGCAGGAGGTAAAAACAAGAAGAGATAAGGGGCCCTGGGAGACAAGCCCAGGAGAAGCAAGTGTTTAAGTGATCCTCTGGTGCTGGGTCCAAGCTCCCTGCAGTGTGCCCTGGTTGTGCAGGGCCAGGAGCTAGGGAGGCGGGGGCCACCCAGCCTGGCCTCAAGGATAAAAACGAATGTGTGCCATGTCTGCTCCACCAGGACAGAAGCCACTTCTCTCCTGGCCACAGATGCCAGGCTGTAAGTCACTCTCCTTTCTTTCTTGTCACATGCTGGTATGACCAGTTGGGCAGTGGACACAGGCCTGGGGAAGCTCAGCAAAGCACTGCACCCAGCACCCAGCCTTTAGGTCCCTTGCTAATGAAGTCATCATATGGGGGGAAGGAACCCCGAAGCCCGAGGAGCCCCCTCCTGTTCTGCTAATAGAGATCTTAGCATATCCTTAAGGAAGCAGGCGAGGGTGTCCCTGTACACTGGAAAGACGCAATGTCCAGGATCCTCACATGGCATCCAGAGGACATTTTATTAGCAAAGTGCCCTGGTCAAGCATTTGTTCTCATTTGTCTGGATAAGAAGCACTTCCTGTGAGGGCCCAGGGCAGACGGCAGTGCAGGCTGAGCTCTGAGTCAGCACACTTGCGCAGCAGCTGGGTATGTAGTCCCTTGTGAGGGTCTCCCTCCCTCCCCTGAGCATCGCTGCCCCCTCACTGCCCCCCTCTGAGCATCACTCACAAAGGAAACGGAGCAGCCACAGCTGCACTTCCCCGCTGCAGATAAAGTAAAAGCAGGCTGCTCTGGGGCTCAGGGTCCATGGGAACCTGGGCTGGACAGTGTGTTCCTTCAACAGCCTGGTCGTCCTTTTGCAGCAAATCTAGTATGAGGTTCGATAAACACATTCTGCAAGCATTCTGGAGCACTGACAAACACTCGATGCTGTCCTTAGAAACAATTCCCTTCTCCTTAAGTCTCTACCCCTTAACAACAGCGATCTGTTTGGAGTTATGAGCCCTGGAAAACGTTTTTGTTTTTGTTTTAAAATAGCTTGTAATTCACACTTTCAGTTACAACAAGCTAATCCTGTATGAAATTAGGACCTGGTGAAGATGTACTACAATGCATTAAATTAGAGCGGAAAGGTTAGATTTAAGATCAGCCCATAAGGGTCGCCAGGGAAGGCTCTGGTAATGACAAGGAGCCAACCTCCCCCTCCCATTAGCCGCAGCTCCTCTCCAAGGTGCCTCGCGGGCCCAGTGCTGCCACAGCTCTTCCAGGAGGCCTTGCCCCGCAGGATCCACAGCTTTTTCTGAGCTTTGCTCCGAATCTGCACAGCACCTCTTCCCGTGCTCACTCTGCTAGGGGTGGTAAATATTTGTGCAGCCTCTGCTGCTCTATTTGCAAGCTTCCTTAGAGAGAGCGATCCTACAGGAAGCCACCTGTGTGCGCCACGCTGCCTCCTCGGTGGGACCTCAGTGCTTGCAGCATGAATCACAGGCTGACACACAGCCAACTGGGGCAGCCAGTTGTCCCTGTTTACATTCACTCAGCTGTGGCGGACTGAGCAGAACCCACGGCCGTGGCTGTGCCAGACTGATTTCATGGTAGCTCGGACTGGGAAGTGCACGCAGCTGCCTCACGTGCGAGGCCAGGTATCCTGAGAACGGGGTACTCCCAGCAGAATACAAGCATTCGGTGACTGACCAGTAGCAAGATCCACAAGAGGTGCATGCACGGAGTCCCTGTGTTATCAACAGCTAAGTTAGGTAGAAATACTGTAGGCATGAGACATGCTAGGCCCTTAAAGGAGCCTGTGCAGAACATGGGGTACACTGCACCCGTGGGGAGACACTTCCACCCACTCAGGGCCAGACCACAAGACAAAAGGTGAAAAAAATGCTCCAACACACATCCCCTAAGGATGAACAATGGTGACTGAATTCTAAGTAGGTGTTGATCACTTTACGAAAGCCAGGGGAAGCCACTGACCCACCCTGTCCGGCAAAAAGCCCCTGTCTGGTGTCATGCACCCTTGCTACATGACTCGCTTCCCCATTTGGGCCCCATTTAATCAATATTACCTGAGCAGTTCTACTTGCAATCTTATTGGCTGACCATAGTTTTGTTCCACCTCATGCCTACTGTATGATTTTGAATTTTTCCCCTTTGGACCCACATCACCTTGTGGATTTGCTCTATTAAAAATCCTCTGAAAAGGCAGGGTTCTCGTCAACTCACTCTGAACCCCTCTGTCTCTCTCAGATGGAAGTTTTCTTTCCCCAATAAAGAGATTCTGCTCTTAACCTCTGTTGTTCCTAGAATTCATTCTTTGATTTTAGAAAACAAGAACTTGTACTGGACATCAAGCAGGCTGGGAGTTTCTTTCCCCTATATCACCATACTCTGGGAGGCTGACACAGGAAAACCACCAGTCTGCGCCCAGCCTATGCAACTCACAGACTTACTTAGCCAGATCTTGTCTCAAAACATCAAGGGGGTTGGGGCTGGCAGGGGCATGTAACACAGTGGCAAGGCCTTGGGACACCAGTCATGTCTGATTCCTCCCTGCCTTTCCTAAGTGACATCTCTCCTGCAGGTGCATCATTCCTTACTGCCGAGAGCCCGTGAATACATATGGATGTTTCACTTCGATCCGTTATTTGTGAATGGCATACAGAAACC
Source organism: Tympanoctomys barrerae (assembly GCA_002564285.1). NCBI lineage: Eukaryota > Metazoa > Chordata > Mammalia > Rodentia > Octodontidae > Tympanoctomys > Tympanoctomys barrerae. The sequence continues at coordinate 10,200 of NDGN011462837.1, forward strand.
ATCATGCATTGCATTAACTGGAAGTCCTGCCGACCTCACCAGCAAGGCAATCAAACGTTCCACCAACAGGATGAGCCCAGCCCATGCAGTGCTGAGTGAGGCAAGCCAGGCACAGACGGACGGGGCCACACGGCTGCGCTGCTCTGTGACACAACTCTAAACTCCCAGAACTGGACACCTTAGCAGTGCTTAGCAGGAGCCGCAGAGGGGAGGGGGCGGGAAGGCTGCTCAACAGGTAAAATGTGACAGCCAGAGGGGAGGAATGTGTTTCGGCATTCTACTACATAGACGGTGATTATAATCAGCAAATTATACCCTAGAATTAAAAATAGCTAGAAGAGAAGACTGACTGTAGTCATCACAAAGAAATGACAAATGCTTCAGATGACCGATAATCTAGGTATTTTCGCTGGATCGTTACATAACATACAAATGTTCCAAAACTCCACACTGTATGCCCCAAAGATGTGTAATTATTATCTGTCAATAAGACTGATCGGCAAATGCAGTTCCTTGTCCCCTAGGAAATCATTACTTAATAGACAGTGAACTCAGAAGTGCAGGCGCTCCCTTCCCCTCTAAGTCTCAGAGGGCAGCAACTTATTGAAAGGGAAAGAGAGGCCTGCTGAAAGACGAGTGAGCAGGGTAACAGAGCTCGAATAGGTTAAAAACAGAGAAGAGCGCCATTATTAATGATTTAAGCATTCAATAACTTTCTAGGTGCTCTCCATACATTATTATTCCTTCCAAGCAGCTGGGATTCAGGTTATTACTCTTACTTCACAGATGGGAAGTTAGACACTCGGCTAGACCCCACCAGGTCTCCCTGGCCTCCAAGTCTGCCCCTGGCGAAGAGCCTACTGTCAACGCCAAGCCGCTGGTTAGACCCCAACACGCTGCTTGGGGCCTTGCAAGTTCATACTTTTTTGTTGTTGTTGTTTGTTTAAATAACTGTGCTATCAATAAACCTTCTAAGAGCGAGAAATGCGTGTGAGGGGGAAACCTTAGTCCCTGGTGGGACGAGGCAGTTGCCGCAGCTATCTGCAATCTGACTTTAATAAGGATCAGAGAGAACCCAGCTCAGAGCCCAAGATATGCTGCACAAAGAAACACGGAGGCTGCTTCTGTCTTAACCACGAATAATGATCTCAACACCAGACTGTACACCAGCTCCGTGTCCTGGCTGGAGCCCTGGCAAGTCCCGGTCATTAAATGCTCTGATGCCAAGAGGCAGATAAGAGGAGACTTCCCTCCCCGGGCACGGCACCTTGGAGGCACAAAGGGCCGTATCTGAGGTGGAGAGGTGCACGCCAGGAACATACTGCTTTATCATCTGGGAGAAAAGAAACCACAAAGAAAAGGAACTGTGGACTGTGGTTTTCAAGATAAACACTATTTCGTTCTTCCTTTTTTTTTTTTTTTTTTTTTTTTTGCAGAACTAGGGATTGAACTGAGGCCCTTGCGCTTGCCAGGCAGGCGCTTATTCTACTGAGCCATCTACCTGGCCCCTATAAACACTATTTCATGACCCATCTTAGAACCCGTCACTATTTGAGTTGACTGCATTTCCAAAAGGCTAGGAACAGCCTGCCAGCGCCACTCACAAGCTTGTAGCAGTAGGGCTCAGACTCCTTGGGATTCCTTAGCCACTACACAGCTGTGTGACTTAGAGGTTAGGTGACACCCTCAGGCCAGGCCGCCTGGGTTCCGGAGGCCAGTTCTGTAAGTTCAGCGCAAGTTCACCTGGGGTGAGGTATTTCCTCACCTGCAAAATAAGGGCAGCTTTGATCTGCATGGTGAGGGGAGGAGATGGGAATCAGTGTTCGTGAAGTGCTCAGAACTGGACCTTGTACATGGTAAGTACAGTACAGTACGTGCTGGTTGTCACTCAGCAGATCTAATGCACCCAAAGAGGTGGAAACTCCCGGGAAGCCCAGAGCCAAGGCCCAACCACCTGCTGTGTACACATCTTGCTGCCAAAAGAGGGGTGGACAAAGACACAGGTCTGAAACCTGCACCAGGTCCCTGTGGATGAGTCTCAGCAAACCTGAACATAATGGTAATTTTTAAAAGATGTTCTATTAAGTGAGTGCTTTATAGAGATATACTTCATTTTGAGTAATTTAATCTAACTTTTAAAAAGATACAGCACCTCAAACGACTACATAAGGGTCAGTATCTGGCCCCCCTTTTTTTATAAGTACAATTAGTTTTCACACCATTTTCTACAGTCTTGTTTTCAGTGAACCTACAATTCTGAATCATATCTCCATATCTGTAAGCAAAACAAAGGGAAACTGTATTACCAGCTTACCTCATTGTTGCAACTTGCTACTTGTCCTAAAAAGCTTCCTTAAACCACTTCCTGAGAGGGGCAGAGTGTGGCCTGGAGCTTGTTTTTACAGATAACATCTGCAACTTGGGACCCAGCTATACTTGCCCCAGGGCCTTGGGTGTCAATGACATTTTTTCCAGGGTTTCCCCTCCACCTCTTTTTTGAAGCTGCCACTAAATCCTGCTATTTTTCTGTCAGTAATTTCTTCTGATCAGCTCAGTCCCGGCCCCCACCCCTCATTTCCCCTCTCACCTACACAAAAGCAGAGTTCAGCCAGGTTCAGTAGGGTTTTTTTTCCCATAATTTTATTGAGAAACAAATAGCAATGAGACAGTTTCAAACCAAATT
>NDGN011462840.1:0-19324 GCA_002564285.1 Tympanoctomys barrerae
CCATGATTTTCTTTTGTTTCACTTCTTGTTGGTAAATCACCACCCAATTTGGTCCATTCAACCTCTGGAGTTGGCCTACAAAAAGCACATAAATGCATAAAGAGAAAAATAAATATTAAGTATAAATCAATCCTCAGGGCACATTCTATATCAGTTAGTTTGTCATACATTCTCAGGTACTCCTGAATTATGCAGAAATGGCAACAGACAGACAGACATACCATTTTCAGGGGTAAAATCATGGTTGGACTCTCTCACTGTAAATTTCTTTAAGAGTCTACATCCCTGGAAATCCACATCCTCACTATAAACTGGCCTGACTATATGTATGTGATGACCAAATGTGGCTCAATGAATAATTGGAGTCCATATCATAGAAATAATGTTTCAAAACAGTTCTTGAAGTGTTAAAATTTCCCTGAGGGTAGATTGAGAGGGTCAGAGATACAATGCCTCTGTCACATGTGAGTTTGAAAGACACCATGAAAAGGAGCTCGTAGTCAGCAGTGGGGTGCCATGACTTCACCTTTCATCCTAATGCAGCTGATACTGGAGAAGGTGGCCTGATGCACCAGCTGACCGAGGACGATCTAGTTCAGCCCAAGCAAGCTAAAGTGCACAGTGCACAGTCACTGCTACCCAGGTGGCTTTTTCTCCTGTGGGGAGTAGAGGGAAGGAGGCAAGAACCAAATGTCCCTGACAGGGGGCTGGCTTTGGGAACAGAGAAGACACACACACACACACACACACACACAATCAAAGTAGTACTACATCACAAACTAGTATGAAAATTTCTCTGCCTTATGCTGAAAGAAAACAGTAGTGGGGAGTGAAGCAAACTGACTCTAAGAGAAAAAAATCACTTCTCATGAAAACTTGAAAAATAGAAGCCTCAGGTGATCGTACATTGACATGGAAAGCAATGATGGCTGCCTATATGTGAAAGAGGTTATACTACATTTCTGCTCCCTAGTCGGACTGCATGAATAGAAAAATCTTAATTTTGTTATTTTCACTGATACTACTTTTTTTCACTGTATTCCTTTTTGTTACCAATAGTTGTAATTTACTAAGCATGTTATAAAGGTGAATATTATTATCTTTCTACTAGTAAGAAATTTGAAATTCTAAGAAGCTAGTTTGATTAAGGTCACTGTAATAATAAATGACCTTAAACCTGCTTTTATTAGTATTTTTATTAGATTTTTGCTTTTCATAAAAATCTGTGGCCTTCCTGATTGCATATTCTTAGATTTGTGCTTGTAGCCCAAGTTTCTATTGGTTGTTAGTTGAAAATCAAATGATTGTCTCAAATTGTTTATTATTTATAAGCAAGGATTAAAATTATTCATTACTCTGCGGTAACTTTGGAGGTAAAGCTGCAGGTGCTTTACAGCTCTCTGGTGACTTCTCCCTCCAGGGCTCAAGGACTTCTCTGCCTTCCACATCTGAAATGTATTTGGTCAGGTTAGAGTGTGTGGCATCCTACTTAGGAACGGGGCACAAGTGACATTAGTTGCTGCCTTCCTGAGTCCACCACCAACAGAAATCACAGCCCAAGTCTCCTAACTGCTGACCATGGTCACATGACATTGTGCCAAGTCACAGGCTGCTCTGGACCTCAGTTCCTTTCGTAGAGAAGAATTTTATAAGTTCATTCCTTAATAGCACAAGTGTCTCATTTTCTGTCAGGTCTGTTTATTTTATTATTATTTATTATTATTATTATCATTTTTATCCTTGGTTTTGAAAACTGTCAATCTTCTAATGCCTTTCACATCAAAGAATCAAATGAAATAATTTTAAATGTTAGCTCAACCAGGGAGATTATCTAGGGACAGGATTATGCCACTGAAAGAATTCTTGCTGTATCTTTGCCAATTTCTTTTCTTTTAAGGGACATTTACCAATGCCATTTGGAAAATGATGTTTTGTTGGAAAATATATTGCTTAAAGAATTTCCATGCATGAATATCATAAATATATACTATCTTCTAGCCTCCAATTTGTTTTTAGGTTCCTATCTTGCTAACTTTACTCTTATAATTCTTGTTTACAATGGCTATCTTGCTATATAGTCATACCCAGTTTAAATTCATGTTAACTTTATTGATGTTTCACAGGTTGTCAGTGAGTGAGCTATTTTTTCATTATTTTTCACTCAGGGTCCAAACATTTTTCTCTCACAATAAGGTTTAAAATGTCATTTAATTCTTCCCAATTTCCACCTTACTGACAGAGTCTATAGACTTTCAGCCCCTTTACATGGATATGTCTTTAAAATCATTCTTGCTTTGATTAATATTATTAAACATTTACTGAAATTTCTACTTTAATGCAACTTCAGGTTCAGCAGTAATACTGCCCTCTCTATATGCCCCCAACTTTACATCAAACCATACATGAGATTAAAATATTATGCAAAAAAGTTATATTTAGGGGTAGTTTAAGTTTCTGAAGACAGGCTGGAATTCAGTTTTACTTTCTATTAAACTTAGAAAAGTGAATTCACCTCTGTACATGGTTGTTCTGCACTTCATTTATCTATCCTGCAAAAGGGAATAAATACAACCCTGAAATGTGGTAAGGGTAGTGTCAATTAATTTATGTAAAGTGCAAAACATAACTCATGACAAAGAATAGTAATACAATGTTCAGCCATAATTATTTTTGTTGGTATAACTTCCTAGAACATTCTTTCTAATTTTAAAATCTTTTTACATTGTACCACTCCCAGTTTAAGAAAAAGAAATAGAGTTGTGTACACAAAATCCATATTAAGAGGGAAGAGAACACTTGAGGTGAAACCTCTTATGAAAATGTGTAAGAAACTTTCCTGCCCAAGCATTACACAAATTGATGTTTATTTTCTTTTTATGTTTCTTCATGACATTTCAATTTCTCCAAAGCTCATGAGAACATTTTTATTACTTTGAAGACAACCTGTATGTATTTGCCAGCCAGTAATATGTAAACCATGGAAATGAAACTTGAAAAAAATGAAATTCTTCCTGTGCCCCTAAAGTCAAACCAGAATAGTGACAAACCCTGAAATAATTTAATTTGTACCACTATAACCACATAGAAATAAAACCACTTGAGCAGCTACTTTCATGATTCAACTTGAACCTGAAGCCTTTAACCTGCTGAAAAATACAGAAGCCAGACTTCATGAGAGAGATTTATTATGGCACATCGAAGGAACTGTCAGTTTACACTGGCAATGTAAGGCAGACAAGCATACTGTATATTTTTTCCTGGATAAGAAAAAAAGCTTAAAAATCATAGGACTTGTGGAATCATTAAAACCCCTTTTTATTGAAATCTAATTTAAAGCTAGTCATTCAGAAGGTACACAAAATTATGGATAAATATGATTTTTGAAATGTCAAATTCAAATCTCCCTAAAGCTTATGATCTTGGTTCATGTTCAAGTAAGTAAACTTGGGTGTTCAGAGGAAGCACTGTAATTCTCCACAGCTTTTGCAATGGGATCAAAGAACCACTGAATCTTAAGGGATAGTGGCACAAGCAGGTGACCTTTACTGATCAAAATTAAAATTTTAGTAACAGGGTTAATAGACTGACACTAGATTACACAGACTTCCTGTAGTGACTCCACACATGCAGTAGCTTCAGACAACCAAGTGCAATCCCTTAGCACCTTCACAGAGGACTAGAAAAGTGCAGTCTTTTATAGATAGGAACAAAGTTCATTTAATTAGGTTTTATGTGAAACTCATTAACTCCATGATTTGGGCTTTCTTGACTTTAAAGGCTGACAGGATAACAGTCTAAACAGGATCTGGAAATTTAAGGCAGGGAAGTTAGTAACAGCAAACAAGAGTGGCTGAAGCTAATAGAGTAGAAAATAAAAAGAGAGGTAAGAATAGAAACGGGCTGACACCCATACTGTCAGCTCTCATGGGGCCATTAGGCTGTTCAGTTGACAAGAAGGAAGACTTTGTTCCTTCAATTTACAATATCTCAAGTTGACTAAGAAATCTAATTAGAAGTAAATTTCAGTCATAACCTGTAATGTGTGCAATAAAGTACAAATTATTTTTTCCAGAAATATAGTTAACAGGATTTATTTTTAAGAAAAAAAATACATAGACATAAAAGCACATTCTTAATTGAGGCCTCATTGTTCCCATAGCAGGTGGATGGAGTCGGCAGGTTACTCACAGTCCCTCAGCGAAACACTCCAGCGTCAGAGCTTCCCCTTTGAGGATAGTGACAGCAGATTCGCTGCCTGTCTCAGGGGGAGGCAGCAGCAGTCTAGGTTTCCTTTGCTTGATTGAATTTGCTATAAAAGGAAAAGGGAAGGTTAGATTTTTTTTTTTGCAAGCTATGAGAAACTATATGACTTTGTGTTTTTCTTTAATTTAATCTTCTTAAGTACTGGATGTGGTTCCTATGAAAAACTTCCTATACTCTATTCAGAAATTCTGATTCAAGAAGCCTGTGGTAGACACTAACTGTCTATGAGCTTTACAGGCTCTTCTGGGAACTCTTTCTGGCTTCAGACCGTCAAAGATAAACAGATCAAGAAATGATTAGCAAGTATTCTCACTAACTACAAACTATCATGCTTTATTTTTTTATTATTAATAACTAGGAAATGCAATGGCAATTAAGCAAGCCTATTTTTGCTGCAAATTTTATTTTATGTTAAAGGTTATTATTAGTTAATTTTTTCACTTAACATCAAGGCAACTTTACCTTCTATGGAAAGAATATAAATAACTGATTTTCTGTCATCATAACAAAATAATGTACAACAGTGGGAGCAGTGTATATTTTGCAATAAATTTTTATCATTATATATTTACTGAGAAATAATTTTCCAACATGTACTATGAACAGTGATTTTTATTTAGCAAATAAAAATCTAAATAAAATCTTTGAAGATGCAAAAATACATACCTCTGAGTTATTCATTCAAAAGAAAATAGTAAATATTGGGGATGAATAACCCACCTGAAAAAGGAGGGTTCTCTAAGTGAAGTCAGCAATATATTCTGCTGATGTCACCAATCTATTAGGAATCTAACTTACACCATTGCTCCACGTGGTATAAATGTTGTTCTTGCATTCATGTATATGATTGTTATTATTATAGAAAACTAGCTTACTCTGCATTTCAGTAGCCCTATAAAGAGCACAACTTCTACTAGGAATTCTAGGGATAAAATCAAAGTCAATGTATTGAAGATTTCACAGACAAATGGGCTAGGAAAATACTGCCCCCTATATTCTTTTTTGGAGAGTCATAATGTATAGAGCCATATCAACTAGCCCATATCAACTGTTGCAATAACAATAATAGTAATCATTTAACTGTCTTTTTTTTTTTTTTTTTGGTGGAACCGGGGATTGAACTCAGGCCTTTGCACTTGCCAGGGAAGCGCTTATTCCACTGAGCCATCTCCCCCGCCCCCATTTAACTTTCTTGAACCAAGCATTTTTCTAGTTCTCATCCTTTACTATGGTTTTATTTATCCTTCACATAGAGTTATGACTCTTACACAACATGAGACATTTTGAGAGCCCCAGAGTAACTTCTTGATCTATTATCTATAACTATATTCATAGCTATTTATTTATGTAAATTATAGTAAATATACCATTGTGTTTGTTTAATTATATCTTTATGAGACTCACTCCCTTTGCATATATTTGAGAGGAGACGAGAGACAGTTAGACTTGCAGAGGGCATTTCATCAACAGATATATTCACATTGTCTAAGTTCATGAAGGTAGCAAAGCAAACATTCTAATGCAGAGATGATGATGAACTACTTAAAGTGAATATGAGAGCCAACAACACACATGTCCCACTTACCCTTGGTACTAATTTCTGTGGATGAACTTGAGTCATTAGCATGCTTTACTGAAATAAAAAATGGAAGAAAAAACACAAACATAATGGTAGATGCTAGTATCAATAAATAAGGAAAAGCCACATATTTCTCCAATGAGAATTACAAAATGAGGTAGAACCATGCTTCACTAGAACACTGTCTATGGGAAAATAGGTTTGCATAATGAGAAAAATTTTAAATGAGCTTAATCTTGAATTACCACACTTTAAATCAGGTGGAAATGTTCAAGTTGTAAATCCATTACAGAGAAATTAGATTACTGAAAGGTGTTATAGTGAAGACATGGTACAGTGTGTCAATATAAAACAAAGAAAATAGCCTGGATCACATCAGACAATGAGATGGAAATGCCACCTTGCAGCTACACCAACGTTGGTTCCACAGTCAGGGAGCAGATGGGAGGGAATTTTCTTCACTATGAATCTTATAAATCTTCCTCCTGTGAATTGCTTTCGCACATTTGAGAATGTTGGCATTTACAGAATTCAGTAGGAACAAGGATAAGCTTAAAAAACTCTTCTAATTTGGTAAGCATAAAGAAAAACTTCTATACTATAAGATGTTAATATTGATTAGTTTTTGATCTTTTAAGCTTTCTCCTTCCCAATTTAAGTCCCTTAGTTTTTCCAAGGTCACAGTGAATCAATGCCTGAGACTTGATTGGAAAACCCTGGAATTTCATTTTGTACTTCACCCACTGGGTCTGCAGACAATAAATGAAAAACAATTGTACTGTGAATTGAGATTTGATTTTCTGGCTGCCAGAGACAGAGCTGCTGTGGATTTGCAGCTGCAGATGTCTCTTTCATCTGGACGGAGTCTCTAGAGTTGAACTAAACAATGACAGAAAATACCAACCTAGCTTTAAATGGCTTCAGCCATGATAAAATTATAGACAAATTTGCATTCAGCATGCACGATGGAATAAATTATTTGGACTTACAACTGTTCACTGTTAGTTTCATTGGCATTTTTTGTACAATCGTTCTTAGTTTTGGAAATGCAGCGAAGCAGCAGTAATCATTCCGACTGTCTTTTTCTTCCACATTTGCAAAGTACAGGTCTCCCTTTTGACTCATGTACACTCTTTTATCTTGTTCAATGTGTTCTAATTCTGCAAAGAAATGTTTTGTCATTGAACAGGACAAGAGCCCTTTATGATATCTTATCGCTTTTTCATTTTGTTTCTTTTATTTCACTTGATTTGATTTTTCTTGTCTTCTCCTAGTATTTCTCTCAAGTATTAACTCATTAGAGAAGAAATAATTGAAGTGCAGTCAAAACATACAGAAATCACCTGGCACATACATATCTTGTGTTAATCAAAGAAATCCACTGGCTTACATGAGTTTGAGCAGTCCACTGCTCTGATTGTCTGAGTCTGTGTTTCTGCTTTCTGGTTCTGCATTGTCTTATCTGAATCCTGGTAAATCAGCTAATAGTCTGATTCATACTTTCATTTTCTGTGACCTCTTTCCCTCTCTGTTGTGGATACAACATGGAAAATTTTAGAATGACCAGAGTCTAGAAATGTTGACTTCATCCAAGACAATTTCATTTGCTTCTGAGGGCTATACAGACATCACTTTTCTCAGAAAGCCAGAGAGGACCATTGAAGAAGCACCTCTAAGACTCATGCTAAGAAGGGACTTTACAGATCCTGGAGCTTGATGGCAAGAGGCTACAGGGCTTTTGAATAATTAAGAGCAGAGGTTAATACAAAATGTTTTGTGGTTCACTATGTTTAATAGGTAGAACATTACTACAATGAAAATATTAAGATAGACACACCACTATAAGCCACCCTCAATTCTGATATGGCTTACGTTCCAAAGATAAGAAAGTGGTTTGAAACACAGAATTATTTTCTTCACAGACACATACTATTATGCAAGTACCCTTTATTCTTGTAAAATATGATAAAGTCAGATCTCTTTTCTACTTTTCTAGTATTTTCACATACACACTTCTGATTAATTCCATTTATATTTAAAACTAAGGACAAGCTTCCAGTGTGCAATTTTAGAAGTCTACTTAATTCTACATGGATAATCATATATGAATATTTTCTCTTTGATCTCTTTTATTTGAGAGGTGTTAGTTTTATTTTAGCTACATACTTTCTTTAGTACGTAGCTCAGGCTGACCTTAAATTCACTATGAAACCCAAGCTAACCTCAAAATCATGGTAATCTTCCTGCCTCAGTCTCCAGGGATAGTGTGTGTGCACCACCATGCCAAGCTCTGTCTCTGAATGCTTTCCATTATTTGCATGATGCTTGCAATCCCATGGCCCCTTGTTGATGGAGGGGAATAGTGCTTACCAATGTTCATCCAGTAAATGTGCAGAGGTGGGAGGCCTTTGGGAGGGTTGCACTGGAGGACAATGGGGTCTCCTTCTTCTATATCCAGAGGCTCAATTTTTTCTTTTGGAAATTTTGGAACACCTGGTTTTAAGATCATTTTAAAATATTTGAAAATGAAATATTAATAACATCACATTGCAATGTATCCTTTTCCAAAACTGAACATTTTAAATACATTTAACTAAAATGAAAATACTAAGGTAGCCACACCAGTGCAAGCCACCCTCAATTCTGATATGGCTTAGGTTCCAAAGATAAGAAAGGGGTTTGGCACACAGATCTATTTTCTTCACAGACATATACTATTGTGGCAGCACCGTTTATTCTTATAAAATATGATAAAGGGAAATATCTTTTCTGATTTTCTATTATTTTATTGATTAACACTTTTCTTGGAAAATTACTGTAAAATTTCTTTTGAGAAGCTTCTTGCATTTTCACATCTCTTTTACAAAGTAAACATTAGGAAGAATGTGCTTTGTATCCTTACACAAAGTACTCTGACACTGTGAAACACTAGACAAAATATTTTCACTCTGTTATGTCAATGTCAGTCGCAGGATTTGCTTGTAGTTTTGGTAAACAAGAAATCTCTTTTTTCCCTTAAGAATTGATTTTTTGGGGAGAAGTCACAATTTTTCTCTCTTTATTACTTTATGACTTAGGCCTTGCGTGTGATTGGCAAACATTCCATTAAGAGTATTAAGAGTACTAAATAAAAATTTCAAATCCCACATGTAGAAATGGTGAGAGTGGATGAAAAGCACCGTGTTACGTTGCATGTTGCAGGTGTCCATCCACATCGGAGTCACCAAATACATTAAAAATACTTGCAGTGGAAAAGGAAATTTTCTGATATTCCATTTTATTGTTTCCTTTCCATACTGGAGTCAGTTTCCTAAAAGATCGATGTACTTACTGTGAAGATATAAGTTGGAACTCTGCAGAATTAGAAATCTAACATTAGTGTTTAATGTTTAATATTTTGTAGAATTATTGTATTAATAAAGGTATTCAACATTTAGTCTTCTTGAACATTCTGTAGGTGCTTTACAAACTTTTGGAGGAATCTGCATTATAGAATTCTAAAGCTCTGTGGAGAATGATTACATGAAAGCATTTATACTAATTCTGTGTGCATGACTTTTGTGTGTGTGTGTGTGTGTGTATGTGTGTGTGTGTGTGCGCGCTCACCCGCATGTGCATGTGTGTGTGTCTGTGTGTTACTAGTCATCGAACTTTCAACCTTGAACTTGCTGGGCAGGCACTTAGGCTGCTGAATTATCTCCCCAGCACTTATTTGTATTTTTTCTATTCCTGATCTGGTGGAAGGTATTAGTGAGTATTTTTTTCTGCATTTTTTTAAGATTATCCTTTGCTTGGTATTCTGAAGACCTGTTCATTTACCATAAATTTTCTTTTGAGCAGCCTGTTGTATTTTTTGTATATTTATCATACAGTCCTTCAACTTCCCCTGTGACTTTTCAGGTGTTGAGGGAACTTGCTGACATTTCTCTTATCAATAGAAGAGCTGGTTATAATGATTTCCTTTCTGTCTAGATGCAAAGACCCTTCAGAACTTAGCACTGCGGCACTCAGAGTGGTGACAGCAGTGCATCTGCCTTGGGAAGGCCAGCTTCCACTCGCTCTATATATTCACACAAATAAAACCTCTTCACTGGAGTTACCTTTCTAAAGTCATTCCATCAGGCTTCTGCTAGAAATTCTAGAAACAAATTTAAAGTAACAATCACCTTTGAATCTCTGACTGTAGATGGCATGAAATTTCCATTAAAAGGTGGGGAGTCTGTTTAGTATATTATGTTAAGATACTTAGATATATTTATTTGGGAAATAAATATATTTGGGGAAACTATATATTAGTTATTTGGGAAAACTTTGACTATGATTGAGGATGGATGTTATCCACACCATTTTGAAGAAAATACACTTTGTGCATATAAGATATATTAACTAATAAATGTTTATATAGCTCCATATGCAAATGACTAATTGAGTCCTATTTGTTGTAAATGAAGCCCAAAGTGTACTGGTATCAAAATTAGAAGTGTCCTTAAGTAGTTGTTGGGTCTGTTTGTACTCAGATATAAGAGGAAGAAAGAAAAAGGAACATAGATAAGAAAATGGAAGAGAAATGTAATCCTCTTCCCTAATCAGAAAGCTTTAAAGAGTTTTGTATGAATAATGGCTCATTGGATGATATTTATAGTAAAATAGATAATTAATAGGACAGATAAGTCAGTAATTGGAAAGTTGCTTCTTTAGAGCAGGCGGAAAAACATAATGATGCAAATAGATAAGGTGGCAGGGAAACATTATCAATCCCAGAATAACTAAATCAAGATTACAAAACTCTAATTCTTAAAATGTAAATATGTAATTCAAATGGCCTCCAAAGCGTCAGTAATAAAAAAAGAGAAAATTTATAAGTGCAGCCAACTGCTCAATAACACATGTCATAAATCTTTGAGACATATCTTTTTCAGACTTTTTATTTTTAAAAGGGAGCACAAAATAATATTCAAACAGAAAAATTACAAGTGATACAAAATTTCACTTAACAAAATAATATGAATTTCAAGTATTTGTTGTAATGCATAGTGTTGTCTTTCAACTAGTTGTTTGTATTACCAGATACATGCATGGTAAATTGAACCAAGAAGAAATATATAAAAAATAAGAAGACAAAAAGTATAAACAAATGAAAAAAGTAGACAAGACAATTAAGAATTAACTGTTCCCTTCCATAGACCAGCAGATATCCACAATACAGTTAATTAAACCATCCTGCTTACATACATAGATGTATCCATTTCCCTCACTCCCACTTTTGTCCTTCTACTCAACTCAGTAATTCCTTCCTTTTGAATAGGTTCACGCTCTTTTCCCAGAATCTACCGTGTCCTTCAGATTTTATTTTCTCTTTCAGGTTCTCACAATAAGGAGACAATGCAATGTTTGCACATGCAGGTCTGTTTCATTTAAGAGAATGGTCTTTTGTTGCATCCATTTACTGATAAAAGCCTCACACCTATCCTGCTTTATAGCTGAATAATACTCTATTGTGCAAAAATATAACATCTTCTTTGTCCACTCCTCAATTTATGGACCTTTGGTTGTTTCCAAGACTTAGCTATGATCAATTGTGCTGCTACAAACATGGGTGCACATATATTGCCATGGTATGTTATTTACAGTTCTTCCAGAAAAATACCAAGGAGTGGAATAAGGTTGAATACAACCTCCAATCTTAGCTTTTGAGGAATCTCCACACTGATTTGCATAATGGCTGTACAAGTCTGCCCTCCCACCATCAGTGGAAAAGAATTCCTTTATCCCCACAGCATCTCCAGCATTTGTTGTTGGCTGGCTTCTTAATGTCAGCCATTCTTTCTGGGGTGAGATGGAATCTCGGTGTTGTGCAGGGGCTATTAACTAAAGATGGAATAACTATCAGAAAACAAGGAATAATGCTTATTTGTTTATGAATTGGCCTTAGGAGAACTATTACAAGGAAACTAATTTCTCATGATTTTTAAGGAAATTATACTTTTTGTTGATGTTCAGATATAGATTTTATTTGTTTATTGGAATTCAACAATAGTTGTTATATGGCATATTGTTGTTCTCAAATTAGTTGTTCAGATTATCAGATATAAACATGCAAAATTGGTCAAAAGAAGGTCAGATTAAAAAGGTTAAATTAAAAGAAAAAAATTAAATATTAACCGTTTCTTGCAATAGACTATCAGCAGTATGATTTTCTAAGCTATTCTGTATATATACATACATATCAATATATATTGTTTTCCACGATTCTTTCTTTTCTTTGTACCCTCCCTTTACACAGTTTCTTTCCTTTTCATAATTTCTCTTGAATCTTCTTGATTATTTACTTTTTCAGGTAGTTATATGAGGATGAGAACACAATGTTTACAAGGATGTTATTCTTCAACTTTTAACTCAGTCTGGTATTACACTATAAAGTGAAAATTTAAAATTTATTGATAAATTCTGATGTTTTTACTAAAATACAATTAATACACATAAAGAAACAATTTAATTTAAAATTTACCCTAACCAATTAATTATACTAATTGTATTTCTTTGGTGATTAACATTAGCAGTGTTTCGTATAGAGGTAGTAATCTTAAAAGTGAATTATAAACAAAAGCCTGTGTGCATCAAAGTAACTATACTCCTCTGCCATGCTAACATATTTTCAGTGAAAACTCCATCAACACTAAAACTAATAACTTTCTTAACTGGTATATTTCAACTGGACTTGATTCTAAGTGGCCTCTCTGAGAAAGGATCAGAATCCTTTACATATCAGTATCTAACCAAGAAGGATTGATGAATATTCAGAAATCCAATTGCTAGAGAAGCCTAGACAAACTCAATTTCCTTTCCACAGATGTTCCTGTCAATCCATGACCATCATCCAAACAAGCAGCTTCTATCACTTCAACATTCTCCACAGTTTATTTCCATGTTTATTATTTACTGCAGTCAGCAAATTTCTAGTAAACACTCCAAGAATATAAGTGATACTTAAACATATTCATGGCTAGTTTCTTGATGACTTTTCCAATTAGAGTTAAGTGTAGAAAACATTTCTTAGAAGCAAATTAATTGCACACCAGATTATATAAGCAGAGTTATAAGGGCATGGCAAACTTTAAAATATGAACTTTGTTTCATATTTAAAACTGCTAAAACTTCAGACTTTTTTTTGTTTCTTTTTATGTGCTTGGTGCAGGGTCTCACTGTGTAGCTCAGACTCCCAGTGATCTTCTTGTTTTCAGCCTCTCCAGCTCTGGGATTATAGGCATGCACCACCATGCCCAGTCTCAGTGCCCAGGGACAGGGTTTGTGCAGCCTGTGATACCAGGAACTGAACCCTGATCCCTGTGCTTGCCTAAACAGACACTTGTCTGCTGAGCTATCTCACTGGCCTAACTTCAGACACTTGTAACAAGTTTTGAATATCATCGTAATTCTCCTAACAACATCCTGTGTTTAATAACAGCTTCATACAGAAAGAATGAAGACTTGTGACACAGGACTTTCTAGCAACCTTGTCCAATATGCAGCCCACCCTTTTTCTTTGCTCTCTTTAAAAAACTTTATAATAATGTGTAAAAGGATTTTTCATATATATGTTAACAACAGGTATCTTCAATCTGGTTGAAGTCAATCTTTCACTCAAAAGAGGGCAAAAATATTGTGTTTTGCAGATTAGACATATCTGTAAGATAGCCTAAAGAGTATGTAAGTGGTGGATCAAGCAATTTATAAGGCTGTTTATACGTCTTCAGATCTATATCTTTACCTTTGTCTAGCTCCTTTTACTTTTCTAGTGCTCCTTTAAATCATCTCTCAAAGATCTTTAAACGACTCATATATTAGATGCTTCTTATGGATAAGGTATTTTAAAGCCAACCTTTTATAATCCTAGCATAGCAAATATGCTTAATAGTTAAACCAGTAATGAAATGCATGCGGGTAATTTTAACTAAATATGTATGCCTGTAACACATGTTTAGAGATGAGACAGTCACAGAAACACAGAAGGTTGTTCTGTGCCTGACCTGAATCTTTCCCTGTAGACTACATCACCACAGTTTCTGTAATTTTATGCTAATATTTGAGTTAAGTGTTTCAGAGATGAGTGTGACAGATGGAACAAAGCCCTGCACATTTCCTATAGAATCTGTAATTGATTTACTGAAATCTTTTCCCCCTGTTCCAGTACTGGACTAACCTCCCTGTGCTAATGATCTCCCTTGACTTGTGGCCTGTTCATAGGACTAGCTTGGTGAGGCCTGGAGTGCCTTATATTTCACTTGGTTGCGCTTGGAGGATTGCTCACAACCTGCCATGTTACCATGAATGCTACTGAGCTCGTACTGTATCATCACTGACTTCTATTTTCATCTGTAAAGAGATTTAATTGATTTCTATTTCCTGTAGAGTACTACATTAATCCACCTAGGAACAGAGAAACCACACTGCCTTTCAGTCCATGAGCTTGTATTGCATTAACACTAAGAAAGAACACTGAATGCAGCCCATTCTATTGAGTCATTCATAAAATCTGACGGAGAATATGTGCAGAATCTTTAGTCTTAATTTAACCTTTAATATTCAAAGATAAATTTTCTATTGAACAAAATTTATCTGTGTATACTTTCTACACACTGGAAAAACATAGTACAACTTTACCTGCTTCTCCTAACACAGAGAGGAAAAAAAATCAGGGTTTGTCTTAAGGTAATTGAACAGAGGTATTTGAGGAAAGTATGCAAATCTAGAAACTCTTTTTAAAAAATTTTTTTGGCAGAACCAGGGATTGAACTCAGGCCCTTTCACTTGCCAGGGAAGCGCTAATTCCACTGAGCCATCTCCCCAGCCCTAGAAACTCTTAAGTCTGTCATTTCTTCACTTGTTTTAATAGCATATGGAAACTATATAATTCCTTTCATTCATTCTCTTGTCAAACTATCAAGAAATAAAGCCAACACTAATGACATACACTTTGCAGCATCTTCAAGGCAATGCAGGAAAAGGAAATATAATGACACAACATCTTTCTTATTTTAAAGGGCATTAACTAATCTTCATGAAATCTCTAACAGTAGTGTTTTTTACATACTCCACAGAATTTACTACAATGCTTGCAAAAAACTAAAAAGTGAGAACACTTCAGATATCCATCAGCTAATAAATGGATAAACAAAACATGATATGTCCATATTGTGGAGCACTATTCATAAATAAAAAGGAACAAAGTAATAAAATAAGTGACTGCAGGAATAAATCTAAAAAACTTATCCTAAGTGAAAGAAGCCACATGGAAATGAGCATAAATCAGATGATTCCTTTTACATGAAATGTGTAGAAAAGCAAATTCAAGGAGGCAGAAATACAGTTGGCATTTGCTGTAGTAGGGCATGAGAAGAGAGTGATTGTCAATGGACACAAGGAGTTTCTTGGGATACTAGAATTGTTATACTATATTATGAAAATATTGTGCTAAAAATTTAATAAAAATCCACTAAAATCTTAAAACTACAATATGTAAATTATAGCTAAAATATTGTCTTATAAATCAGGGAGGAGAAAACTCACTGTAGGTTGGGCTAAATTAGGTGTGATACATGGAGAAAGGTGCTCTACCACATGAAGCATGGGTAGTATTAAACTGTCAGAATAAAAGAACTACTTGTACTATCATTTTATCTCTATCAATACATGGAAGATAAGAAAATGGCTTCCAATTTCCAAGACCTTCTAGATATATCTACAGGATTTAAATACTGTAAGAACAAGCTCTTTATATTCATTGCTATATCCCAAATTACTACTGATAAAGTCTGGAAAAGAGCCCCAAGGAGTGCATAATTCCTCTTGTGTCCTTACTAAGATGCCCTGAACATGGGAGAGTTGCAGCCTAGTGCAAAGCACTTAGGTTACCTGAATGTACCCTTGAGTAGGATGGTAGGACTTTGCCCCTCTATCTTTCTCTTTGGACCCTGACTCATGGTGTAAGGAAGTTTCCCTCCTCCACACATTCCCCCTAAGATGTGCTGCTTCCCATGAATGCAAAGCAATGAGGAGGTCACATAAAAGATAGGAAGACAAAGAAATCTCTTTGTAAGTGAATGACCTCAGTATTATGTCATGCTGATGCAAAGCAGACTAACACAACTAGAAAAACAATGACACTTGAAGGGAGTTTGATAAAGATTGAGTAATTCATTAACTAAGTTTCATGTATTTGTAAATGGGATGGTTTGGTGAAGTTTCTTTCCACTCTAGTGAACTCAATGGTAATAGCATTGAAAATACAAAAAAAAAAAAAAAAAAAAAGAAAAAAAAATATATGCAATGACAAGACCTGAGAGTTGAAATTAACTCTCAAATCACTAAGTTTATATCAGTACAAAAGAAGAATCAATTCTCTATAGCTTAAGAGAAAAAAAATCAATTGTTAAATGATATCCAAAGACTAAATGGTCTCCCATGTACGGATTCCTAAGGATTGGGGTGATCACCTTATTCAGTACATAGATCTAACTGATTACTGAAAGCTGTCTGATAAGGACATAATTTTAGAAATACTGTAAATGATGCACAAGAAACATCATTTATTTTTCTTTTTCTACATCAGCAGGAAAACAAAGCAGTTACCTACACTTTAGATTTAAATCTCATTAACTTCAATAGTATCTTATTGTGGCCAAAATTATCCTTATAGTGTTTATGTGTACACTCAGCCTGCTTTGTAACAAAAGAAAATATTCTGAAGCTTTTTAGAGTCTTATATTAACTTGTGCCATTTCTTTTTCTGCAATAGATCTAGCTACTTGCCTTTTCCTTTGTGTTTCCATAGCAACCACTAGACTTCAGGTTAGGGATCACCCTAATGCCATGTCTTCTACAACATATAGTTAATCTCTGTCTCTCTCTCTGTCTTTATCTTATAATCTTATTTTAGTAAATAGAGATTTATGTTAAAAGTACACACACACACACACACACACACACACACACACACACGTGGGATCGGTTTTAGCTCCTCCACCGTGGATAGCTACACTTGTGATGTTCAAGTGCTTAATATAAAAAGATAGTCAGAATTCACATGTAACCAACACACCTTCTCCCACATATTTTAAGTCATCTCTAAATTACTTATAGAACACATAACAAAATACAAACACAAAATCCTGTCTGTGCAGTGCTGTGCAGCATTGGCTAGGGAGTAAGGACCCAAGAGGAGGTCTGTGCATGCTTGGTACAGCTGCAGTTTCCATTTTCAGTTTTTTTCTAAGAGGCTGCCTGGGAGTCCAGAAACCCACAGACACAGAGGGCTGATGCTCCAGCCACGTCTGGTCTCGTGGTTCTTAGCTACAGTTCTCGGAGTGATGCTTTCTGATCTAGAGTTGATGGACATTTCCTACTGAGCATCACTTCCAATTTAAAATCCTAAAGTCAGTTTCCAAGTGCTTGCGTCACTGCCCTGCCTGTCACTAGCACGAGGGCAGCTCAGTACCCAGTGCACTTACAGCAGCAGAATCACCGTGCTGCACACTTTCTCATTTGAGAATATAAAATGCTCATTTTGAAGAATGCACACAAAGAAAACTATTTATGCACCACACCTTTTGCACAAAGAACAGCATCATGCATTTCTGTCTCCAGCTGATCAGACTCCTCCCACTTCATTAGAGGTAATTACCATCCGGAATATGTGTTTATTCTTCCCTTGTTTTTCACTCTTTTATTACCACATAAAATTATACCCTTAGTCAATATTTACTGCTTCACTTATATTAATTTACCTACAATAAATAACATTTAGGTATTTCTCGAAGTTTTGCTTTTATAGTTCAACGTATATCTGGAGTTCTTCCTCTGCTGAGTAGTATTTTTCAAATAAATAAACCTTAACTTATTCATTCTACTCTGCCTGGACTTTTGTGTTTTGCTCAGTATATTTTTTAAAATACTAGCAATGCTAGCACATATTCCTGGTGCCTATGGACCGAGGGCACACGCATCCAGGCAAGATAATGGGACTGATGGGCCACAGGAGAGTACATATGTGAAGAAGTGAGGAAAAATAAAGCAGTGAACTATCCACTCAGCAGTGGTGAAGGATATAGTCTTATCTAAAATTGCTTCTCTCTAGGGCTAGCCAGATAGCTAGCGGATTAAAGCCCCTGCTTAGGCAGATGCAGGGACCCGGGTTTGATCTCCTGTGTGCAGTGCTGGCCCCGCCCCCGAGGCGTGCTGAGATGGCGATTGAGACTGGGTGCGGTGGCACAAGGCTGTAATCTCAGCGATTGGGAGGTTGAAAACAGAAGAATCACTGTAAGTCCAATCCGTGTAATGAGATCCTGTAGACCCTTGATAAATACATAAAATAAATAAAAATAAAATTGCTTCTCCTCAAATTTGTGTGATATTTTCCAATAATAAGTAGCAAATTCATTTATTAAGTTGCCATTTTGCAATTTCTGATTATTGATGATGTTGAACATATCTTCATGTTTTATTAGGCATTTCAAGTCACTTTATTTTGTTTTTATACTATTTGTTCCTTCATTTTGTTCTATAAGTTTATCTCATTTATATTCTCCCTAAAGTAATGCTGCCTATTAAGGTCACATGATTATTTTTCACCCTTTCATTTTTTCTCATGTAAATTTTAATATAAGTATTCCTATAAATAATGCCATTGCTTCATCACACATGTTTTGCTGCACAGAACTTTCAGTATCATCACTTCAAAATTAATTAAAAACACATTGGTTAGCTTTCACAGCTATAAGGTAGTTTAGTTACACTTATTAATAATTTCTGACTTAATTTCATTTTGATCATATTCTCTTAACAGCTCAATATGTCATCAAATCATTTTTCATCTCCTAAGCCTATACTTACTATACTTACAGGTACCGTGTTCTATACATGTTCATTAGCTGCAGCTAATGAGTTATTTAAATCTTATGCATTTATAGATGTTTTACTCTGCTTGAGTTGCCAACAATGAAAGAGATATGTTAATCTTTCTCATTATCATGATGGATCTGTCTGTTTCTTTTCATATTTTAGCTTCCCACACTACTAGATTATAAATACCTATAAAATTAATCTAAAGGAAGATGTTTTATGATATGTGTTTTTTTGTAATGTTGTCTCTGCTATTTTATTTTATTTTTTCCCATAATCTTACTGAGAAACAAATAGCAATGAGTCAGTTTCAAACCAAATTGGTAGGACAGTTTCAATAATCAACACATTGCATATGTTCTTCCTAGTGGTTGATTGCTGTACTAGATGTGGACATGATATCCTATTTACAAGCAATATTAGAACAAATCCCTCTATTGATTAAGAGAATGTAACTATATATCAATGCTAACCATTTTGAATACACAGATACAAAATGGACATTCATCTATATCCCTTTTCTTGTTTAGTTCCATTATTTGAATATTATAGGTGTGTTAACACAGCAAAATATTCTAAAAGAGT
>NDGN011462849.1:0-13740 GCA_002564285.1 Tympanoctomys barrerae
TTGAAACTGTCCTACCAATTTGGTTTGAAAGTGTCTCATTGTTATTTGTTTCTCAATAAAATTCTGGAAAAAAGGAATATAATCATAAAATCCTGGAAATCAATCAGCATGTGAACTTTACAGTAGCTATGAGGAGCAGCAGCTATTTTACAGATTAATCACCCTCCAACAGATATGTAATGACAAAAAAGCATCATTACAGTGAAACCAGATTTAGACAAAGAAATCATTCTCTTTGAAGATATGACAAGTAATCTGAAAGAAAAACAATTAGTGAAACTTAGTTTTATGAGGAGGACAAATATACTTTCATCAGAAAAAAATAATAGTGTATGTGAAACCCCAGAGGAAAGACTTGCCATAATCTCTGAAGTGTGTAGCATATTTTGAGAAGTAATTTAGGAATTAAGACACATCAGATCAGTCACAGATCAGTCACCAAAATAAAAGTTGTGAACATTGATTGAAATCTTTGGAAAATTAATACTGTACTAATTCTCCATACCATTATATTTGCAAGCTTAAAGAAACATTTATTTGTATTTATTTTGTTATGCATGAATATCTGTCTTGTAAAGCTTTACACATGCACACATACATATTCAGGAGCATTTTATAAAACAAATAAAATTCAATAAGAAACACTTTAAAAATTATTAATAATCCTTAGTTCAATTTTTTTCCCTTTCCTTCTCTATTCTAGATGAATAGATGGACATTTACACACTGCCCATGTTCCTTTTGTCAGGTGTAATTTTCTGAGTGCTTGGTTTACTATCCAGTATAGTTGTACTTAATGGACGTAGAAATATGAATGGATTTCTATGCAAATAAAACTTTGGAAATGAATGTATGGTCCGTGTGGGAGATGTCATTGTTTTATAACATTTTTGTTTTTCTTTGTTCCCTTGTCCAGCTTCTTGGTTCATGTAGTAGTAAGTAACTATAATTTAAATAGTGTGGTTCTATCATACACATATACTCATATACCAATGGAACATAATGGAGAATGCCCTCAAACGATCTCTCTCTCTCTCTCTCTCTCTCTCTCTCTCTCTCTCTCAAATATGTACATATTTGAATAGATAGATAGATAGATAGATAGATAGATAGATAGATAGATTGAAATTTGACCAGAGTACCAAGTATGCATACAGGGGTAAGAGTATTCTCTTTAATAAATGACATTGAGAAAGCTAGATTTTCTTTATTTAAATGTATTTGCTTGTTACAAGTCTCAGTATGAAGCTCAGACTCATGGTGATCCTCCTGCTTTCAGCCTCCCCAGCAATGGAATTACAAGTGTGTGCCACTAAGCCTGGACTATGACCATTTCAGCCTGCCCTGGGAGCAGGGGCTCTGCAGCATGTTGTGCCAGGGATTGAATTGCAGTCCCTGCACTTGCCTGAGCTTGACTAAGTAGGAGCTTTAGTCCACTGAGCTATCTTGCCAGCCCATAGACTTTTCATGTGTATTAGAATAAAACTGGGTTCATATTCCATAGCATATGAAAATAAAGTCAAAATTTACTAAAGACTTAAACATAAACATAGGACTTGAAACCATAAAAGTAATAAAACAAATACAGAAAAAAGCTACAGAGTATTGATGTTACTGGGAAATGAGGTTTTAAAAAAATTGACCTCAGAATAATACAAATATAGAAATATATTAAAATTAAAGCTTGTAGACAAAATGGTAAGAATTAATAGGACAGTATAGATGCTGTTAGGGGCCAGGGAAATGGCTCAATAGAATAAGTGCTTTCCTGGCAAGTGCAAGGGCCTGAGTTCAATCCCCAGTTCCACCAAAAAAAAAAAAAAAAGATACCTGCTGTTCATTAAAACACTTTTTATAATTACTCAGTTAAGACAAATTGTGAAAAAATATTTGCAAGTCCATTTCTCCTAAGACTATAAAAACACAACTACATGTGTTTTTAAACAACCACTGCAGAAAAGATGAGTCAAGTCAGTAAATACGAGACTATTGTCTCGTAATGTACACAACTATTGTGACATATGATGGAATATGTTTAAGGTAAACATTGGGAAAAAACATAAGAAGTATGCTCTAAAAATAATAATTAAATGCATGCAACTGTACATTACATACTTAAACAAGTAAATATATTTTTGTTGTAAACTGTAGCTACTTCATATAGTTGGATATACTATACTTTTGTAAAACTGGTTGCACAGTATATTTATTTACTGCAGTATCATCACAAACACATGATTAATGAATTGTATTATGATGTTAAGATTATTATAAGGTTACTATGAAATGAAACTTTTTATTCTTCACTGTAATATTATGACCACTGATACATATGTGTTTGTTCATTAATCAAACATTATTATGCAGAGAATTAATATACTGATACTAAAAGATGGACAAGAAACTTGGCTGAACAAATTTCAAAAAATGGCATAGAATATATTCAATGTCACTAATCACTTGAGAAACATATCTTAATGCATAATAAAATACAACCTCACATTTGTCAGAAAGCTATTATCAAAACTAAGAAAGATAACAAATACTGTCTAAAACAAGACAAATAAACTATGCAAAAAATCAGCAAAGAAATAACAAAACTGAACTAAATGATGAATGAGTAGACTTAGTAGATGTTTTCAAACTGTTCCAATCAACATCATTAGAATGCACAGTGCACTCAGCTTCACCTGGAATATTCTCTAAAATTGACCACATACTAGCCTACTGAACATGCCTAGGTAAATACAAAGGCATTGAAATAATCCCATGCATATTATCTGACCATTTAGCAATGAAATTAGGAATTAATTAAAAAAGAAACTGAAAAAGCTACATACACACATGGGAATTAAACAATGTGTTCCTAAACAAGAAATCTGTCACAGATGAAATAAAGGAAGAAATTAAACAATACCTAAATGGGAATTATTTGCCGATACAATATACCAGAATTTGTGGGATGCAATGAAAGCACTTCTCAGGGTGAAATTTATAGCAGTGAATTCTAACATCAAGAAAATAGAATGAGAACAAGAAATGTTATACTTTAAGCTTGTACAAAAAAAAGAGGAAGGCAAATACAAGGTTCATAGAAGGAAGAAAATTATATAAAGATCAGAGCAGATATTAATACAATGCACACCAAACAAATGATGTAAAGAATTAATAAAGAGTTTGTTCTTTGAAAAATATATAAAATTCATAAACCCATACTCAACCTTGTCATGAAAAAGAATAGACTCAAGATCATGGGTTAAGGAATGGTAAGGTTGAAGTCACTACAAGTCCTGTGAAAATTCAGAATATCATCAGTTAATTACTTCCAAAATCTTTACCTTCATGGAAGGGAAAACATAGAAGAAATAGAAAGATTCCTAGATGTATATATGAATTATCAAGGCTGAATCAAATAGATATAAAAATAGATATAAAAATTCTGAATAATCCAATGTCAGTTAATGAGATTAAAAATATAATTAAAATCTTACCAACAAAGAAAAGCACATGTCTTGATATATTCACTGCTGAATTCAGCAAGAAATATGGAGATTTAATGCCAATACTCTTCAAACTCTGTAATGAAATGAAAGGAAAGCAGTATTCTCTAATACAATCCTTGAGGCAAGAATTATACTGATACTATAACCAGGGAAAGACCCAAACAAAACAGAGAAATACAAGCTAATCTTTCTAATGAACATAGATGCAAAATCTTCAATAAAATGCTAGCAAATAGAATGTCACAAATCATCAAGACTGTAGATCATAACCAGGTGGGGTTATCCCAGGAAGGCAGAGATGGTTCATCATATGCAAGTCAATAAATATAAGGAATAAGGGTATAAAAGGAAGAAGTGAAATTGTTATCTACAGAGGACATAATACTCTACATAGAAGACCCCAAAAACTTTACCAAAAGACTCCTACAATTAATAAACAAATTCAATTGCATGGCTGGATACAAGTCAATTCTCAAAACTAAATAAAATTATTGTATATGAATACACTCATTGAGATAAAAATTAAGGAAACCATACCTTGCAAAATAGCATACAAACAAAAATGAAATGTTTAGGAATCAATCTAGCAAGGAAGTACAATATAGATAGATATATAGATAGAGAGAGAGAGAGATAGATAGATAAGAGGAAATCAGAAAATGGAAAGATATCCATTGCTCATGAATAGGAAGCAACAATATAGGGAAGTTGTCATGCTCCCAAAATTGTTACATAGATTTAGTGCAATCCCAATCCAAATACCTTGATATACCTCCAAGAACTAGAAAAATAATTCCCAAATTTCAGCTGGAACCAAGACTGACATAGAAGAGCAAAGATAATCCTAGGCAACAAAGACAAGGCAGGAGACATCACAATCCATTACTTGAAATTATACTACAAAGCTACCATGATAAACTTCATATGGCACTGACAGTAAAACAGGCCTGAGAATTAGTGAAAGAGAGAAGATAATGCAGACACAATTACAAACACACTCAGACACCTTATCCCATAAAATGGACTTATAGGGTTCAGGGAGCTGGCTCAGCAGTCTAAAGGACCTGCTTAGGCAAGCTTAGGTAAGTGCACAGGCACTGTGGTTTACTTCCAGGCACCACGTGCCATGTCAGCCCCACCCCCAGAGTGGGCTGAGCCAGCCAGGAAAAATAGGACTTATTTCTAGAATATACAAAGAATTGAACAGAATGAGGCCAACAATTCAAAGACTCAGTCCAAAAATGGGCATCTGAGATGAATACATACTTTTCAGATGAAGAAATGCATTTGGCAAATAAATATATGAAAAATGTTCAGTATCATTGGTCATTTGAGAAATTCAAAATTACAGCAACACTGAGATTCCATCTCAACTCAGTAAGAATGGCTATCACCAAGCTATGAACCAGCACCAAATGCTGGAGGGGCTGGAAGAGGAGAGGAAACTTTTCCACTGTCAGTGGAAGAATAAGGAATAGTGCAACCACCGTGGAGATCAGTCCATGATTGCTCACAGAAGTAGTATTAGAGGTCCAATTTAACCAAGCTATCCCCCTTCTGTGGGTCATCCCAGAAGAATTAAACACATCATACAATAGTGACATAAGTGCACATCTATTTATAGTAGCACAATTTATCATAACAAAATCTTGGCAAAAATGCAAGTTCCCATCAAGGTCACACACACACTGGGACTAGGTCGCCACCCTAACAAGTCATTGATATTGCCAAGAAGTTTCGTTCACCTTATAGAAGCTCCACCTCCATATGAAGGAGACCTTTGAAGAACATCATTATGTCCTGATCCTGGCCACTAAATGACTCGTACACATCTCCTTATGGAAAGCACATTCATTAGATCTCTGAGAGTTGTCAACCTCTCAAGAATTCCTGCATAGCCACAGAGTTTAAGACTGAATTCTTCCCTGAGTCTCCAGCTAAACTCCTAGGTGTGATCTCCGGTAAAAACCAGTATAAAGATAGCTCAGCTGGGAAGATAGCTCAGTAGAATAAGTGCCTGCCTCGCAAGCACATGGTTCTGAGTTTGGTCCTTGATACCATAAATAAATAAATAAATAAGTAAATAAAGAGTTCAACAGTCCCAACATACAATGACAAAGTATAAAGATTTCCATTCCAAAAAGAGGAAAAGGGGGACAGGAAATTATGTGAGTAAAGACTGAAATCTGGAAGGGTAAGCACTGTAGCTGTAGCTCCATTTTCTCAGGTTCTTGCCATTTGTGGGCTTTTAGCGTTTGAGCAGCCCTGCCACAGAAGCACAGTACTCATGATTTCTCTCTTGAGTGGCTTTGCTTGCTGCCTACTGCCTTTCCAGTAGATGTTATGCACCCTGGAATCTCCACTTTCCCCCTGTCCAAATTGCACTTGTAGCCTCACCCTCATAGCTTTCCACACTGCTCTTTCCAGGGCATACTCTCTGAAATTTCAGGCATCTTCCTGAAGTCTGGGTGGATGTTTCTCTGATCCCAGAATTCTTGCATTGTTCATGCCTGAAAAACTGCTAACCATATGATATTGCCTGGGTCGATTGCCAGCATGCACAAGTACTAGCTGGGACCCTTGGGCCATAGGTGCAAAGGGCTCCAAGGGCCCTGGGTCTGAGGAAAAGAATCATGGGAAAACAACTCTCTAGTCAGCCTATCTCCAGCAGGCTTCCATGTGGGCTTGTGGGTTAGCTCAGTTGTTTGAAGCTCCTGCTTGGGCATACCCACTCAGGCGCAGTGAACCATGGTTCAATCCCCAACTACACATGCTGTACCAGATGCACACTTAAGACAGCCTGAGCAAGCCAAAAAGAAAAAAAAATCCTTCCAACAAGGTTCCCTGGGACCCCTCCTCTCAAAGCACACTTCTTTTTTTGAGTCAGTGAGGGTTGCTCTTAAGATATCTTTCTTATTGTTTAATGCAAATTATTTGATTTCTTTAACATTAATCTTTTAATCTTCGAGCTCTCTTTTGCTCCAATTATCTAGGACTCTTCCTTTCTGGCCAAACTGAACACATTTCCAATCACCGGGCTGTGCTGCGTCCTCTTGATTCTCAGTGTGGAGCTGGCTAAAGCTTCCATACTACAGCCTGCACATTAAAATATTCTCTGCCAGATTAGTTTTCTTTCCAGCATTAATCTCAGTCTCCTGAAACTTATCAGAACAAGAACAAAATTAAGACAGATTTTATGCCTCAGTATAATGCACATGGCCTTGATTTCAAATGACAATAGAGTCCTTATTCCTAAATGAAACTTACCGTATTTTTATCTATATTCTTGTCTTTTAAGCTCTGATGAGAAACTCTTTAAATTGGATTTTACAACATTCTAGAGTTTTTCTAGTTGGGATTGCCAAATCTTTCCAAGCTCCTCCACAAAACAGTTCCAAAAGCTTCTGAACTCCTTGGTCAGGTGACTGGAGCAAGCACGTTACTCAAAGGCAAATCTGCCCTGCTCATTTTCATTCCATTCGTACCCAACTTTCATGACTTAAACGAGGAAAAGTGTATTTTGGCTGACATTTTCAGATATCTTAGTCCACGCTTGCAGGCATAAACAGGGAAGCAGGATGATAGAAGATGCTGGCTGGGGAAGTTGTTTGTCATCGAAGCCATGAAGCAAAGAGGTTAGGAGCTGGGAAGAGAGGTCTAACCTTCCAGTACATGTTCTATGTGTTGCGCTTCCCCGCTCACCCCACTTCCTAACAACAAGTCTGTCTGTCGCTCCCAGGATCCAATTACCTTTCAAAAGCCCTGCTGTGAGTGCATGAGTCTTCGGGGGTATTCTTGGCCCAAACCATAACAAGTCATAAATGTTTTCCAAAGAGAGTGGATGGCTAATATGCACACAAGAGATGTTCAAAATTATTATCCATAAGGGATGTGTATCTTTACAACAATGTAACATCAATTCATACTTAGGATAATAGCTAAAATTTAAAAAATAGTGACACTACAAAATGATAGCTATGATGCTCTTTTAAATTCTTAGGGATGGGGGAGGTAGCCCAGTAGAATAAGCATTTGCCTGGCAAGTGCAGGGTCTTGAGTTCAATCCCTGGTAATGAAAAAAAAATTTAATCATTGCTTGTGAAAATGGAAATTTAAACTAGTGAAGATGATAAATTAACAGCAGTCATCTTAATCTGTGAGCTATCAATCACATTTGAAAATATGAAAAATCATTTCACAGAAAATCTTTCTCATGATTGTGTCTATAAGTTTAATTTGTAATAGCCCAAAGAAAACACCTGCAAGGGCCAGCCAAATAGCTCAGCATATTAAAGCGCTGGCATGCAGGTGTGCAGGGGCCTGGAGTTCAATCCCCAGGCCTGCTGTGCTGGTCCCGCCCACTGAGGCACATTGAAACAGAAGCTGAAACTGGATGTGGTGGCGTGCCTGTCATCCCAGGTCTTGGGAGACTGTAAACAGGCAGATCACTTCGAGTCCAATCTAGTAGTGAGACCATGAACATCCTGTAGACCCATCCCTAAAAAATCCAAAAAACAAAAAAAAGAAAAAGAAAAAGAAAACACTTGCAAAACTTCTCTAATAAGTAAATAAATGGTATATTAGTACCATGGAATACCATTCACCAATGAAAACTCTGATGTTATTGAAATTTGCCATCTTAAATCAATCACAAGTATATTTATGCTAAAAAAGTCAATATCAAAGAATTTAATTTTATTTGTACACTTAAATTTATGTGTGCTATGAATGCTTCTACTAAAGCAGCATTTGGAAAATAAAGTTGCAGAGGTGGAAAACGGAGTAGTAGTTACCAGGAGTTGGAGACTTTGAGTGGAAAAAAATATTCTATGTCATCCTAAATAGGACTAAGTGACAGGAAAGATGTCTCCATTATGACGGAATACTTTTGTCTTTAGTACAATGACATCATGCATTCATACATGTGCAAAAATCACATACAACTGGAGACATTGTAAAGTCACATACAACTAGAAATCCATTATATAAATTTCCAATTTCTGGGTTGAAATAATTAGGGATGATGTAACCATATTATGAAGCTGGTAAATGGTACGAGAAGCTTTCCTTGTAGCTTTCTGTGAGCCAATATTTCAAAAATTAAACAATGTAAAGACAAGTGTAGCAACTTTAGTGTATGCTATTTTAGTTTTGTCTGAAGCCATTTCAGTTCATATTGTTCAAATTTCCTTACCCTCTTAACTCATTGTCTGGAATTTATGTTTCTCACTGGTATTTAATTTCAGGCTTTTTATAAAACCCCAGAATCGAATTTTTTGGTGAATGATTGATTACAAAGTATGCCATTTGTGTCCTATGAATCCTGAGGGAAAGGTATATGTGATTATAATTCTTCAGGATCTTTCTCAGATGACCTTTCTGGATATTTGTGTTTCCCCATGACAATTCCCTTGTACTTTGTAACAGCCCGAGGAGAAAACTCCAAAACTTCTCTGTGAAACCTGCTGCCTTCCCACCCAAGACCAAGTAGCCGTTGCCGTGCTGCTGTGACGAGGAGTCCTACTGCCCACCCGTGCAGCCGAGCCAGGGCTTGTAAAGGCTCTGCATTAAAAATTGCTTCCCTTCCCTTAATTCAGCACAACAAGGCCACTCTGCAAAAATTCCAATGCACAAAATGTACCAGTAGACTAAGGAACCATCTGCTCTCTTTTCTTCCAATTAGCAAACAAAATGCAAGCCTTGTTTCTGGGGAGTCTTTCTTTCCTTCTGGGATTGTTACAGCTTTGTGAATATACCTCATCATCCTGAAATAATGCCACCCACATTTATCACAGTGATTCCCACTTTACTTTATATTGATTTCTAGAAAGTAACATAATTCAGTAGCATCATCTTCCTTTTAAAGCTTTTTCTGTGCTACAAATTCTTCTTTTGTAGCAGTGTTTTGATTAAAGTGTAGGCGGGAATGCTCTTTTAATTTACAGTTTTATTTTTTATTCAGTACCTTAAAAATGAGATGACTCTCATAGTATTCTTAGCATGCTTTTCATTTTTCAACCTGTAGAAATTACAACTTTGTCCTTCCTGTAATTACCTGTTGTGAAATTTGAAGCCAAGGGTTAAACTACCTCATTAAAAAGGCATTCACATAATTAGTCTCATTTTATTAATATCAACTTCCAATTTCGCAAATACCATGGAAGTAAAGTAAGTATTCCTAACAAAGAAAAGGAGTTCAAAATTGTTCCCTGGAGATTTATTTTTGGTGATATGAATCCATGCCGTTTTATAATTCTATTTCAAGCCTGACGTAATTGAAAAGTCATATGTGACAGTTTTAATAGACATCAGCTTTTCTCCTCTTTTTCTTAAAGGAGTTACGTGATACATTTATGCAACTTAAAAATGTAGAATTCAGTGTTATGCAAGCTGCATTAGACTGGATGCTCACGGTTTTTTATTTTTTATTTTCTTTGGGGAACTAGGGATTGAACTCAGGCCCTTGCGCTTGCCAGGCAAGCACTTATTGTACTGAGCCATCTCCCCAGTCTGGATGCTCATGGTTGTAAGGACAAGATACAGACTGAATCAGCCTCACAGAATGTCCCGAGTGCAGTTCAGTGTGGTCGGTTTCAGGTAAGAATTAGCTTTCACCTATTTGCTGATTCCTCAGGCAGTAAGCAGCATAGATTTGATTGAGGTTTCTTGGAAAAAGTATTGATATGTTTTGAACCCAAATTTCAGTAGGAACAAGCTTGCTCATACTTCTCATTCCTCATGAAAAGGGAAGGAACGTAGGTAATAAAAGAAGGGCGTCTACTTAAATATTCTCAACTTTCTTACCACCCCGAGCATTTCACTATGTTAAAAAAAATTACCATCTTTCAACATCAGATGAAAATTTCAATGGAAATTTTATAAAATTGTGTCTTAAAAATCTACCATTTAACTTCTATACACAAGATATTCCAAACCTAACTTGCCTATAGTTTTATGTTATTTTTAAAAAAGCCTTGTATATTAAAAAAATTATTTTATATAAATCCAGCCAAAATACAACTCCTGGAATTTCATCTTGCAATAACTAGAGGACAAACTTCATGAAGCATACCTTACTGGCATGAGTAACTGACTCATGCACAGGTAGTAAGCACAGACATGGCTGGGCACATGGTAGCATGTGTACAAACATGTGAAATGTACAAATTTCAGATAACCAATATTCCTTAGTTCCGGCAGCCACAAAGTGGCTGACAGCTTGTCTTTCATGAAACTTAGAAATGATCAACTCTATATTTGGAGGATTGTAATTTTTAGTCCAGAGTAAAATGTTGGATATATTTTTCTCTAAAACAGTTCCATGGGTTTCTATGACAGCAAATATGCTGTAGTCACTGAGCAAAGACCGTACTGAGCCAGCTCCAAACCCTCAGGAGAAATTCTGATGTTAAATTCAGTTAGGTCAACCAATTTAAGATAAATGGATTTGCTCTAAAACTTGTTATGAGTTACAACATACATTGTTTACTTTGGCCTTACAGTAAGCTTCTCGTAGCTACAGTAAGGAATGGGTCATGTACTTATAAACTGTTATTTAAGACACTTGCACTAGATTGTATAACATTATGAATTTGTCAATTGATTTCTTTCCATCTAAAGTAAGGTCTATTCTGCAATTTACAATACAGAGATGGTCAGCGACAAGATTTCAGTAAGTAGTCTATATTTGTGCATATTTCAGTTACTACTCTGTTCTTTACTAAAGTACAGACCAAATACCAGAAATGGATCATGAGCAATACCATAAGAAGCCTGTTCATTGTCATGAGACTTATGAGGAATATGCTTTCACTGCTTAGGTGAATGCTAGGAATTCAAACCACATGAGTTATTGAATCACGCCTGTCCTTCTACATGAGCATAGATAAAAATCCAGTACGGGCAGTATGTATTTGCCTACATCCACAGAACTTTACGACACAAAAACTGAATTCTAGTATATAATTTATGCAAATTTTATGTTTAAACACTTAAAATAATGAGGTGTCTCAAGATGGAATTCAGAATGCCTCAAAGGAATCTGAGTTTATTAAAGTTCACAAAAAAGTCAGAAATTATTCCAATTGTGTATAGTAATCTCACCAATAATGGGGGACAAATTATTCACTTAAGAAGCTTTAGAAATGAATGAAGCCTATAAATCTATAGGTAATTAGTATGCTATGTATTAGTTATTTGTAACAGTCCCGCTAACCTGTTTTGAAACTGTCTCATTGCTATTTGTTTCTCAATAAAACTAATTTAAAAATACTATAAGTAAAACAAACCACATGCAATGCATTATAATCGATAAAGTTATTTCTTAGGGATTAACTATTCTTTCACTTACTTATACTACTTCTAATGCTACCATATATATTTACTTGGATGGAACAATTAAATGAATGAACAGGAGATGGTAGGAGGCAGATTTGTGAATGTTGAAGACAGAGGAGGAGAACAGAACCATCAGTGTTGTACAAGGTTAGGCAGGTAGGCATGGAATCATGCACAGGTAGTTAGCACAGACATGGCTGGGCACACAGTAGCGTGTGTACAAACACGTGAAATGCACAGATTTCAGATACCCAATGTTCCTTAGTTCTCTCAGCAAGAAGGACTAGGTGCAAGGACACATCCATATGTGAGTGTGGATCTTGGCTTCTAATATCATTCAGCAACAAAATAAATTAGGTTTCTTTGGAGAAATGGCTGATTTTAGAACTGGGACAATTAATTGATCAGATAAGCCTGAGGCATATTGTAGAAGCACAGTTTACAGAAGTCAACAATAAAAAGGATAAATTCTGTTACAGAAAAACATGGCCCAATTAAAATATCTCCAAAAGGCCAAGACTGGAACACTTTGAAAAATAAACTACATATCACAGCTTTTGATCACAATATCAAATATGAAATAGATATTTGTAAGTCTCTAATGCTACAAATAATTGAATAAACAAATAAGATAACAGAGGCAATTTTTCTCTTGCAAAATGTTCCAATTTCCCCTCTATTTCAGGGAAAGTATATAATTTCCCATTTCTTAGATTTGGACTGTATAAAAATTACTATTTACAGAAAGAACACTGTGGAGCAAAAAAGAATGACAGCAAAAATGACTATCATATTTGTAGTGGAGAAATATGATAAACACTATATTAACAGTGTGATGAAGTTTATATCACATAAATAGTGGCATGGTACATTTTGACATTATGTGATAAGCACTTTGGCAAGGAAATCTGTATCCCTAAATATAGGACTACAGCATAATCACCAGAACACTGAAAATATCTAAATTGAAAGTCACTCAACAAAACACTTTATCAAGAACCTTCATATTGTCAAAGTGAACAAAAATGAGGCAAGCCTGATAAAGTGCTAAATATTAAAAGAAATGACAGATAGAAACGCTTTCTTGTAGAAGCCATATGAAAGGTTCACTCAGATATTCACAGAAAAATGTGACTGAGGCCATGAGTAGCACACCATCCTTTGTTTCTCATCATGTCTTTTCATTGGTGTGATAGCTGAATATGGTTCTGTTCACTTGATGCCAGTATTGTCATTGGATATTATTAAATATTTTTGTTATTATATTTTGGATCATAGCCAAGTATCTATCAATTTCTAGATATATTAAGAAATGTTTGTTAGAGTCTTTGCATATTTTTATTTACTTATTTATTTTAATAAAAGTCTACAGAGTCTCACTACATAGATTGGAATCCTAGTGATCCACCTGTGTTTAGCCTCCCAAAGAGCTGGGATTACAGATGTGTGCCAGGATGCCCAGTTTCAATAGTTGTTTTAGTACGGTCTAGCGGCGGGACTGACACAGAAGGCAAGGATCGAACCCTGGCCACTGTGTCTGTCTAAGCAGGCGCTTTATTTTTATTATTTATTATTTTTTATTAATTCTATTGGGAAACAAACAGTAATGAGACAGTTTCAAAATAGGATAGTATGACAGTTACAATAATTAATACATTGCATATTGTCTTTGTAGTAGTTATTCGTAGTACAAGGTGCAGACATGCTATCGTGTGCAAACACTATTAATACAAATGTTACTTCTTACTGAATTAAGAGAAGGTAGCTGTATATCTATCCTATTTTGTATATACAGGTAAAAATGGTCCTTCATTTATGTCCCCCTTTTTCATTTAGCTTTGTCAGAGATGGGTATTCTATTGTCATTTAAATATTGTAGGTGCATGAATTCAGCAAAATA
>NDGN011462851.1:0-15631 GCA_002564285.1 Tympanoctomys barrerae
GTGCTTTGCTAAGCTTGTTCTAAGTAGGTGCTTTAGACCACTGAGCCATCTCGCCAGCCCACCTTTGTTTCTTAATTTCGTGTGTCAGCTCTTTTGTCGGAACAATGAGAGAAAAGTAGCCAAGAGACAGTAAGAGGGAATTTGCCTCTGTGCCTTTCCTCGAGCTGAGTCACTGTTCTTCCACTCAGACTTGGATTCAGACCTGAGCTTACGTCACTGACCCCTCTGCTTCTCCAAACCCCAGATTTACAACGAAGCAAACCAAGAGGTTGCCTGGCTTATCAGCTTGATAACAGCTGATCATGGGTCTTCTCAGTCTTCATAAGTGCTTGGGCCAAGTCCTTATAATAATAAATCATGTGTGTGTTTGTGTGTGTGTGTGTGTGTTTGTGTGTGTGTTTGGTTACATCTCATATATTCTAGTGGTTCATTTTCTCTGGAGAACTCAGTTAACAAGACTATTTTCAACCTCTTAGTGCTAAGTCATAACTAAAGGTCAAGTAGAGGCTTGGTGATCCAATCAATAACCCCTGCCCATGCCTGTTCTGAAAGGCAGCCTCGAGGAGGGAGGCATGGGCAGATACGGCACTCCTGTGAAGCTATGTTACTCTAACCTTTCTTACAGATGGGTAGCAAAATTGGACTATCAATTTGACACAAATTCCTCCAGAATAGGGAGGGCTGTAGTATTAAGATATTTATGATGATGAGATTTGGTAGGTTCAGAAAAGCCTGAATACATTTATATTTCACTTTACATATGTTATTTTTGCTTAGAGCATTATGGAAAGCTGAAGCACTAATAATAGCCCTTGTATTAAAATAAGCCAAACAAGGTCCAGTTTTAGAGAAACTGAAAGGTCTGCATTTTCAAGATGAGTTGTAAATTTTTACATAGAATAAGAAATGTATTTAGTAACAGATTTACATGCAAAGTATAATTTTTGTTGCTGGAAAGCTTTACATGACAAACTTTATGAGTACGATAGGCAGTTTGAACATGGTGAACAAAATTAAGGAGGAAAATTGATTCTAACTAAAATGTAGGAAACATTTTCTACCCATGAATTATTAATGCATAGCCAGGTGTAGTGGCACATGCCTCTAGTCAGCACTCAGAAGACTGAGGCAGGAGGATTGCTGTGACTTTGAGGACATCCTGAGCTACATAAGTGAGCTTCAGGCCAGCCTATACTGCATAGCAAAACCCTGCCTCAAACCTAAACAAAATTAAAGAGTAAAATGGGCTCCCACATTAGCTCTTGAGGAAAAATAACTTTAATGAAAATCTCTCTTAGGAAAAAATGTTCAAGGTAATATTCCCCATTAGCCAAGCAATAGCTGATTTTTTTTTTTTTTTCAGAACCAGGGATTGAACTCAGACCCTTGCGCTTGCCAGGAAAGTGCTTATTCCACTGAGCCATCTCCCCGGCCCCTAATAGCTGATTTTAAAACACTGGGAATATGTTTCTTCAGAGACAAGAAGTCGTCTTGCTCATCAAAATGTGAAGCAAATTCATGTCTTCATTTGAGAGACTGGAACATCCTAGAAGAAAATCAAAGAAAGATATCAAGAGGTCTTAGAATGGCAGTGATCCTTTATGTATTTCTTTTAATTGCAAAATATTTCATGTCTGTTAAAAATAATTAAACCTACCAAAGCAAAAGGCAGAAGATGTGAAGACTCACTGAACAGGCCCTTCCATGGGCATAGCTGCCAAACTTCCAGGAGAGAACCATTATTACTGTCCATCTTAGTCTGTGAGTTCTTCAAACTAAAACTATTGTATAGTGAGGGAAATTGCGCAGGTTCCTGTGGTCAATTCGCCCTCCTCTTTTCCTCCTCTCCCAGGTGCACATTTTAGAGAGACCACTCTGGATGCCTCAGTGAATCTGGTCACTTGGCTAAGAAATCTCTTGACCCAAGCTAAAGGCCAGTGTTTAAATAACAGCATCTGAGAGAGTATTTTCCTCCCAAAGTCTTCCACAGAAAGTTAATGAGATGTGACTGTGTTATTACTGCTTTGCAGTAAAAATCAAATCAGTGTCCAGGATTGCCTAGCACTATAGAAATTTCAAGCAATAATCTTTGGCAAAAAATTTTTGCTCTTCCTTCTCTTTGTCTTCTTCAGTTTGTGTTAATTACATTCGCTTTGATTGTCCAGGGGGCATACACTTGTAATCTAGAGTAAAGTTCTTTATGTCTGGTATAATTTGAGTTTTTCTGCAAATTATCCGCCATCCTTCACCACTTAGTTCACAACTCTGTGAAAAAACAATGCTGCAGGTGAGTTCCTACCTCACCGATGGTATCGCCCATGCTTTCTGTCCATTCTGTCTCCGGGACATTTATAAAACTGGAGTCTTTAGACCCTTAGGGATACAAAGTTATATATATTTTTTTCTTCTTTCTAAGTCATATTATAAGAGAAAAATCTGTACAAGAAACTGATTGTATGCACTTTGATGATTGTGTGTGTGTTAAGATCAATAAATTAAATTGAAGGACATTTGAGAAAATAAGAATAATTCTTCATTAAAATGAGGATGGATTTCCATCATAAAAGTGACATTAGGAAACAATGACAAAATGTGAATTCTATGGGTTGTTGTTTTTTTTTTTTCCCAAAATCAGGGATTGAACTCAGGCCCTTGCACTTGCCAGCCAAGTGCTTACTCTACTGAGCCATCATCTCCCCGGTCCCTAGAATGTGATTTTTTTCTATAATGCAGCCAAGAAGGCAACTTCACCAACCTGAGATGAAAACAAGCACAGCA
This sequence comes from Tympanoctomys barrerae, assembly GCA_002564285.1. Taxonomy (NCBI): domain Eukaryota; kingdom Metazoa; phylum Chordata; class Mammalia; order Rodentia; family Octodontidae; genus Tympanoctomys; species Tympanoctomys barrerae. The sequence continues at coordinate 2,779 of NDGN011462851.1, forward strand.
CTAGACCCCTGGGAGTATAGACATGAAGACTCCTGGGAATGGACATGTGCAGCACAGAGAATTCACATACGCCAGAGACCACCCATACAAACTTAACTGTCATGCAAAGACACGGAAGCAGGAGAACATACTACTGGAACAACAGTTTGTCTACTTTAAGAAGAACTTGCATGGTTTCATTTGGTACAGTGCCCCAAAATTAAGTGACATAATAAAGAATTTACAGTTATCCCTTCACATAGGGAAACTGCTACTCAGAGGCATTAAGTGACTCGGGTTTGGGTAACACAGCAAAGTAATGGTGCGGAGGAACCTGAAGCCCTGAGATTGATATTTAACTGACCATTTTCACTAACCTATGTTTCCTACCCCAATACTTGTGCTGGCTTGAGTAGCACTCTGTGTTTCCCTAGTTTATCTCTGTCCTGGTTACTATCCAACCATGTAATGGACACTATTAGGTAAGCAATTATGCAAACCCAGATGCTTTGTGAATTAAAAACCTGTTGGAAAGTTAATGATGAGTGAAATCCTAAAGACCAATATATATCTAGTGCCTGTTCTGTTCCAGTAACTTTAGGAAAACTGAACCGGCCAACACTGAGTCCCCTTTCCAGAATAAACTTAGTCCATCTCTCATTTTACCTCTTCCAATCTGTGCAGTCATTTGACCACTGCCGGTATCTGTTTTGGTTATTTATTGTCTCCTCTAATGCTTCTGATTTATAGCTTCTATTATGCATTCAAATTTCATCTTGAGCTTTATGTCTTCTCCCAATTCTGTCATTGGTCTCCTAGCCTCTTGCATAATGACCACAGCCCAGTCCCTGGGGAACTTAACACCTGTGAGTGCTTCCTGCTAGAATTGAATCATCAATATGTGGTTTAGGCAGCACTTGGGAGGGTGTAAACAGGAGAAACACCGAGTCCAATCTACATAGTGATACCCTGAATATCCTGTAAACCCTGCCCTAAATACAGAAAAAAAAATATATGTGTTTTAGGGCCGGTGAGAGAGCTCAGTGGATTAAAAGCCTGCTTAGGCAAGTGCAGGGACAGGGATTTGATTCCCATCACCTCATGCTGCACCAGCCCCACCTCCAGACATGCTGAGCTGGCCATCAAGACAGAGTGTGGTGGCACAGACCTATAATCCCAGCACCACTGGGGAGGTGGGAAAATGCATTAGTATATTCTCACAGATCAACCTGGGTTCTATTCATGAGTCTACCTTGAACCCGTCCTCAGCATTTCTCCCCATACTTGGGTTGAATTCAGGGCCTTCACATTGAGAAAAACTCCTGTTCTTTTTATATTTACTTCTTTTGAGAGTATCTCTCTTTACTAAGGAGTCCAGGCTGAGTTTGAACTTGTGAAATTCCTATCTGTCCTTCCTAGAGTGCTGGAATTACGGCCCTCTGCCGTCACACTCGGCCATAATCTATACTTTGCCACCACTTCCACCCAACATGACCCCAAAAAACACACAAAAATCTTTACTTCCACAAAAATGGTACAGTTACAGGTATTCTGAGAAATGGAAGAATATTCAAGCAGTGAGTGGTGATACAGAACACTTTTCTGCCAAATTCCTCTCTGGACGCTCATCATATACGTCATTCATCTTCTTCCTCCTTTCATTTCTCCTCACAGCCTTTCAAATTTCTTATTCTGCTTAGACCTTTCTTAGAACTCAGTTTCAATGATTTCAGGACGATGGTTTTGGGGACTTTGGGCTCCTGGGGCTGCCTCTCCAAAATAAGTACATTAATCTATAGAAGAACCCTTTCAGGGGTGTATAGAGTCATAGGATTGTCATAGTGGTGAAGTTGATTCTGGATTTTAAAGCCAGAAAAGTATTTTACATTTCTGGTGAATATTAAGAGCAACATCAGTATGGCATCTGCAGATATTTTGTCAGGCTTTTGATGGTACATAAACAATCTTATTAATGTTTTAATGAACTCCTACAATGGCTTTATATAACCATATTCATATTCAGTAACAATATATGATTCATTGCTCAGGCAATATAATAGGATGCAAATACAAACAAAGTCCTGTATCAGGAGCAAAAGATTTTTCAGGAGAGAATGCTTAACAGACTTAAAGTACTTATATACGCAGAGGGAATTTAGTCCTCAAAATAATCCAGTGGAGTAAGTAGGGTAGTTGGTATCTATCTTGCATTTTGAAAGATTCAAAGTTTACTAAATTAACAAAATTCATATGTGTTAAAAAGAGAAAGCTGGAACCCTCTCTGCAGGTGCAGTGATCTCAGATTATGAGTGGTAGTCACAAGCCTTTCTATGCTGTCTCCTCCCAGATGCTACAGGCTTAATCTTTTCTCAAGTATTTTAAAGATGAGTTATGTGACTTACTGTATCCAATGCCACATGGCAAAATGAAATTTCTTCTCTGGGTAGAAACCTTGAGAGTCATCATAGAATGTCTTCATTTTTATCAGCTGGCCTCATGATAGAGGAAGCCTATGTCAAAACAGATTGTTTCTTAGTTTCATCCTTAAGTATTTATAATAAGGAGAGCACCCCCACATTAACTGTCTTTGTGATGTAGAATCTGTATGACATTTGATGAGTTTATGAGTTGTGACTTGGTAGTTGCCCAAGAAATTTACATAATATGATGAAATAGTTAAATGCATTTGAATAATAAATCTTGGACACTTGAAGCAGTATCTTTCTTTCCCAGTGCAGTGCATTCATCCCAGAACCTTAGGCATTCTAGGCAAGTACTGAACCTCCGAGGTATCTCCCAAGCCCTAAGGCTACAACCTGGTGTTTTTGCATTGGTTATTATAGGTGACTGACTCTGATTAATAAAGAGAATTTTATACTTTTTATATATGGTAATGCATTCCTCCCTAACATGACAGTGTGAGAATTTTTACTGTTAACTACCAACTAAAAGGAAATGAAAAAATAATTGCATAAATACAGTACAAGGTAAATGAAGGTCACTCATGAATCAAAACTATGGAGATTTATGTTCCAAATGTATGCCAAACCATTTTAAAGGCACTTCCTGAGTGATAAGGACAGTGAGGAGCAAATGAAAAAAGAAAAAAAATGGCATCGGTTAAGAAAAAAGAAGCTAGAGAAAACAAAAACTAGTAGTGATGACTGAAGAAAGAGAAAAGCATTTACTCTAGGAATCTAAGCTGTGCTGGGAATAACATAGCCAAGGTTGAAAGATTAATAAGACAGCCAACAAGTAGAAGATAATAGGGTAAGTGTTTGTGTGCCTAAGGATGCCACTAGACTCGTCAGTGTTCTTTGTTCTTTGCCCTTTTTTTATACCCCAGTGAAAATAGAGATAAACAGTTATAAAGACAGTAGGAATTAGGAGTTGGTGAAATGTCTCAGCATTCTCTTTTTAACCTACAGACTTAGTACTAGCTATAAAGGTTTTCCTTATGAGTTCTGCAAAGTACAGTGACTATTTCGAGATGAGATGGATAGTGGCAATTCTAGGTATGAAGGCTCCAAAATGTGATTTAAGTTTGCACAGTCAGATTTTACTTTATTCTATATTCCAATGTTAAACCAGGATCTAGACAAATTGAATGGTTACTTGGTCATCATAACTGGGAGCAACTAAAATTCCATCTGTTTCTCCAAATACAAAATGAGGTATCACTTTCTCTTTGCCGCTATTTCTTTTTTACAAAAAGAAAAAAAAAGTAACCACCAAGTTTTTCTTTTGATATTTTTCTGGAGTGCATGTTTCTGACCTCTGGTAGAGGTGAATATACAGAGTTTTTTCCACATCAATAGTCCCCTACCACCAACCTGCATAGTGGAAAGTGAGTGCAAGCCAGTAATCAGAGTATCATCTCTGTTTATAGCTGTTCCAATTTTCTTTCCTGAGATCCATCTCCCATCACCTTACTGGTTGGATTAGAATCTCATAGGAAAAAAAATTAAAATAAAATAAATAGAATCTCATAGGACTGGGCTGTCAAGATAGCTCAGCAGACTAAGCACCTGCTTAGGCAAGCACAGGGACTGGGGTTTGATCTCCAGCATCATATGCCACACCACCCCTACCCTTGGGTACCTTGAGGCGACCAATGAGACCATCCATGGTGGTGCATGCCTATAATCCCAGCACTGGGATTGAAAACAGGGGAATTATTATGAGTCTGAGTGAGACACTGTACCAAATGCATTTTTAAAAATCTCATAGAACTGAAAACTCTATTGTGAACAATGCATGCTAGAGATTGAGATTATGTGTGCCTTCTAAGAATCTTATGCTTTATGATCTGAGTTGGAGCTGAGATGGTGATGCTAGCATTGAGGAGCAGCTGCAAGAACAGATTCACAATTTCAGAGAGGTTAAACTATAAATCAGTTGCTTGTAGGCTCATAACAAAACCTTATCAGAGCGTGACAAGTGAAAATCAAGTAGCATTTAAGGGCAGGGTTTAGCTAAGAATTTTACATGTACTTTAGTCTATGAGTGGTTCACTAATTATCTTATTTGCCACTTTGACTGGTGCCTCTTTCCCACACTGCCCATTTGTCTACAAAATAGTTGTGGTCAGTTCATAATCTAACCATAGCCGTGATGAGTGAAAAACAAATAACACTGAAGAGCTTCTTTTAAAAGGGAAAAAGAGCCAATGGTAAGAAAACAGGAGATTCTAAGACCTCCAACTAAAATAAAGCTACCTTCAAAAGAAAATACCCAAGCGTCTCACTTAAGTTATGCATTCATTGAAATAGATGACTCATATTCCTCACGCCCACTTTGTACAATAAACAGTAAATTGCTATCCAAGAAAGCTATGACATCCTTAAAACTGATTTTTCACACGGAGACCAAGCACTCTGCATTAAAAGATAATCAATCAGAGTTTTTCAAACAAAAAACAAGCATGAATGAAAAAACAGAAGCAATTACCCAAGGGTACCACCTCATCAAACACACCTGAAGATGCCTTTCATGGTGGCTAACACTGCACAGCTAACACTAAGAAGCCCTTTACTATTAGAAAGAGTTGATCCTTCCTGCTGCTAAGAACATTCGCTGGAAACTTTTAGGAGGGTCTTCAGTTTAAAAAGTGGCATTTATTGCTCTTTTGTCTAACAATATAACTAGATGAACTGATAAAATAGTACCAGATACTGAGAGACACAGCTGTTAGAGAGAATTGATCAGTCACATGGTATACAACCCAAGTGGGTGGGTCTACTAGTGTTGACAAAACAACAATGATTCTTTCTGCGGAGTGTATTTTTTAGGTAGATGTCCAGGAGTATAAGTTATACGAACTTCTGTTGCCAGCCAACACCCACCATCACTTCAGAACCATTTGAGACCTCAAATGACCACATATCAGAAAAACCAAATGGGTCATTTTGTGTCAGTATTGCTTATTTTGGTCATTATGTGCATAGAGGGAGCAGAAGCCATGACCAGATGGTTTTCTGATTTCACGACTTAGGTCAAAGAGGTCGCTTCTAAATGTGAATCTATGCGCAGTGTAATCCATAGAGAAATGCTGGCTAGCCAAAAACATTACCTCAATTTAATGACATTTTCCAGGATGTTATTATACTGGAACAATGAACCACAGTAAAGTACATGCCCTTAGTTTACCATACACCCTGCAGTGAGCCCCAATCTCCTGCCAAGTGTTATGGCACATGGTGGAAAGAAAGAAAGAGTGAGGACAGAATGGCAGTCCAGTGGGGAGCTGGCATGACCTGTTTTTCCTCAGGAACAAAAGGCCAGGAGGCAACCAGAGCCGTGACATTTATTGACTATGGAAGAGATTGTCAGATGACTCAGAGGGTGGTGATGATCTTAAGCTAATGAGCATCTTTTCCTGGAGCATCTTTAGTCTTAGTGATCTCAGTCTTATTCTTAATAGGTGGGAAAGGATGGCCAACCCCTAAAGGGATAATGGGCACTCTCAATAGGGTGATACCAAGTATCCCAAGCCAGATCTAGCCCTTGTGCATCTGTGATCCCCAAAATTAACTGACACTTATTTGTGCACTTCTGTGACGAGATGACACAGAGAACACAGGTCTTTTCTTACGCACTGAAGTGAGGTGAATTTCTAAAGGCACATCACCGACAGGGTTTTCGAGTTATGAGATCTCCTCTAGGGATTTATATTAGAAAACCCGTCACCAGAGGCAGCCCATATCAGTGACACAGAACGGATTGCAGCACTTGCTTACTCATGTGCCAGAGGCAGCCCCACTCTGGGAACTCAGTCTGTCACTCTAAGTGGGAACAGCAATGGTGTTCAAGTTAGCAAATAAAGTGGCCGCATTCAGAGTCCAGCTGGAGTTGTGGAGGTGACAGATCAACATTGGGGTTGTGACATGTTGCTAACATTTGCAAAGATTTTTGAAAGAGCCCAAGCAGGGGTCTTCTTTTTTTTTCCCCCTCTGATGGAGAATAATCACCTATTGCAGCTTTCACAGAGTTTGAACATTACTTAAAGGAATAGATCTGTGCCCCGTTTGTGAATAAGCCAGATGGATTAACTTTGTCCTTGCGAAGAGGGTCAACTGCTTCACATCACAGATGATAGTGGCCTTACCAATATTATTGAAATAGCTTCAAATCTCCATAGGATCTGTACAAAACTCAAGACAGAATAATCTGAGATTGTGGCTGAAGTACCGAAAGCCTGCTTCTATTTTCATCTTCCTGTCTTTATAAAGCAGAGATGTCTGAGGTGACAGGCAGTCAAATAAGAAGATGGAATTGACTTGATATAAACCACATAGTTGGGGTGGCGCTCTCTCCTATCACCCTCGGTTGAGACTGTCCAGTTACAGGAGAACCAGCTCAGTGTTGCCACTGATTCTGCATTATAATAAGTTATATAATTATTTTGCTATGTATTACAAAATGCAATAATAACAAAAATCACAACAGTAACAATGACAGAAATAAATGATATCTGCTTGAATTTCCTTGGTAGCACACTCTGTTCTAGGGAAAAATTCTTTCTTTGGGGGAATTGCTGTTAAACATTATTATACTTCTCAAACTTTAACGTGAATCTAGATCACCTGAAGACTTTGCTAAGAAGTAAAGATTGGATCTGTAGGTGTGGGAGTGGATTTGGGATTCTGTATTTATTTATTTATTTATTTATTTATTTATTTATTTATTTATTTATTTGGTACAGGGTCTAATTATGCAACGTGGACTCATACCAATCCTTCTGTTTTCAGCCTCCCCAGCACTGGGATTACATGCATGCACCACCAAGTCCAGTTTCCGTGACCAGCTCATCGGGGTTGGCACAGCATGCGGTATCAGGGATCGATCCTGGGTCCTTGTGCTTTCCAAGCAGACACTTAGATGGCCCACCCGTCTCCCCAGCCCAGGATTCTGTATTTCAGACTGTCATCTAGGTAAAGCTGATACTATTGGTCTAAGGGTCACTCACTGAGTACCAAGAACATCAAATCTCAGAGTACTTGACTAACTTTGCAGCAGACAACACTTTCTAAGTGGTAGAACTCATTAGGCAAGTCTGTCTGACCTGTTAGTTTGTGTACCTGGTCAGTAATATAGTGCTTCTATCCAGGCTAAGGCTCAGATAGCATATTGTCTGAGAAGAAAGATGTTACCATGAGAATAGTGGATTGCTAATCTAGCAAAAATACCAGCCATTGTAGCGCTCACTCACCTTGGGGAACAAATATATGTTTTAGGCTTGGAAACCTTAATGTTTAAGATGATTTCAACTTTACAGAACAATAGCTATTTTCTTGGTTTCATCTCAGAAAGTCTTACCATGGTTTCATTGAATTCCCCTCACCCTTATTTTGGTACTAGGGCTAGAGCTCAGTACCTTATACTTGCTGGACAAGTGCTTGTGCCACTGAGCTATATCCTGGTCTTATAGCTTCATTGAAGGGAGACCATAAAAGAGATATCTTAACACATGAGATCCCCACTGGATGGTAACACAGGGCGGATTCCGTGGGAGAGAGTCACACACGTAGACAGCAGGCTCAAAGAAGGTATTAAATAAAGTTCTTAACTGAAATCGAGAACCTGAGTATCAGATGCTTCTCTGAGATTTTCCTGCAGCCTCCATAGTGAATTAATAATGAACAAGTAATAAATAATTGTTAATAACCAATAAATATTCCTTATTTTATTAATTAAATTATTAAGGCATACTTGGAGGTTTGGAGGTGAGACCACTTCAAAAAGCTCCACAATTCATTTAATTTTTAATTGATGTTACTATATAGCAGTCAGTGTTTTAGGCAGAAAACAGACCCAAGCATTAAAATTCACCACAACCAAGACAGAAGAAACCTAACTCTCAAACCCTCCGTGGAAAAATTGTTCCTCAAGTTACAAAAACCTCCTAAAATACACAATAAGAAAAATGTCCTTAAATGTAGAAACTATTCCAGGAAGAATGCAAGACTATCAATTAACAAAAAGTGTTAAATTTTCTGTCATTGATTAACTTTTGAGTTCTACCAAATAGGTCCAACGAGCAATTCATCTGAAGTAGTCTCCATCAGTGTTCTCTAGAATCCCATCACTTCTTTCTGTAGTGCCACTGCTCGTGCCATTTTCATTCCTTTTCTGCACTTCTGTTTGGAATATTCCATCCCAAGTGGACGTCTCTTTCTTCAAGGCCCAAGAGAAAGTCTTGACGTCTTTCCTCATACCATGTTTCTCCATCTCTACTGCCTCCCTCTTCACACATGCCATCAAAATTTCCCCCACTGACCTGCTACCAAAAACAAACAAACAAACAAACAAACACACTTCTAGGACAGCTCTCTGCTTTGACCCTTCTCTTCTGCATGGCAGGTCCCACCCACAGGCAGCATAGTGGCATGCTGGTTTACTGAAAGGAGCAGTTAATGCTTAATTTCTCTTATTCTCCTTTTTAATTTTAGGTATTTATTTATTTGGTGCAGGATTTCAGTATGCATATCAGACTCCTAGTGATACTCCTACCTCACCCTACCCAGCACTGGGATTATACGCATATGCCACCACACCCAGTTCTGGTGGCCGGCACAGGGCTCCCAGATTCCCAAGGCCAGCCCTGCATGTGATACTGATGATCAAGGCTGGGTCCTTGCGCTTGCCAGGCAAGTGTCTAGATCACCCATCGACCTCCCCAGCTCTCCTTTTTAGTCTCTTATAACTTTGTAAAACTAATTTTGCATATTTATATCTGATAATCTAAAAAACTAGTTTGAAGACAATGATATGCAATATAACAACAACGAATGAATTTTAAAAAAATCACGCCATTCTCCTGGGGTAGCATCTTTACCACACCTCTCTCATCTCAGCCTCTGTAGCTTTTCTACCTGGTTGCAGGTGAGAAGTCTGTGTTAGCCAGCTTTCCTTCGCTATAACGAAATTCCTGATATAATTAATGTATAAAGAGAAAAGGTTTATTTGACTCACACTATGGGAGGTTCCAGTCCATCATCAGCTGCCTCTGTTGCTTTACGCCCCGTGGGGAGGGAGCACATGGCAGGACCATGTGGTGGAGTAAAGCATTAAACTCATGGCAGGAGAGCAAAGGAGGAAGAGAAAAAGGTGGGATCTCCAAGGGTCCCCTCAGAGGCCACTCTCCCAATGATCTAAAGTCCTTTGGCCCCATCTCTTAAAGGTTCACTACCTCCCAGTAGTGCCTTCCTTGGATAAAATCTTTTAAACACGTGAGACATTTAAGATTCAAATAATTGCAGTTCTGTAGAGGCCAATTATACAGATTGTACCATGTGTATTGTGATTTTAAGAGCAGCCACATGAGTCTCTCTCCCACGTGTGGTCTGCTCTGTGCCACTATTGGATTTCGCACTTGGCTTCATTGTCTCTACCATGCTAGCGCCACATCATCATCCTGTCGCTCCCGTGGTTTCAGGAGTCCACCTGTGACCACCTTTCCAGGGTCCTTCTGCTTGAATCGACTTTGCTTACTCATGCTGTGACTTATGATGTCTTACTAGAAAAGAAGCTTCGATGACACAGGGACCTTGTGTTTTACTCACAGTACCTGGCCCAGGATGGGCAACTCATTCAGTAAACCTTTGCAAACAAGTGCTGAAAGCATTTCCCAAGCAGAACTAATCACTTCCTCCTCTGTATTCTCAAAGGACTTTGAAGGCTGTTCCCTAAAATACACATCCCACCTTTAACCACTTGCCCTTGTCCCTGTCTCCTTTCTAGAAGCAGCTCTACTTGTGTGAGAGAGCTTTATCTTACTCACCTTTCATTGTCTTTTTCCTAGCGTTGCACTCAGTAGATGATAGATATTTAGTAAAGTGACAACCCTACTTTCTGGGTAGAAGTTTATGAGCAGTAGCACCCCAAGGATGATGTGGTCTAAGCGCTCATTAATAACCTCAGCAGTTATTTAAAAATCAGATGTGTTTGGAATGATAGGATTTTAAGAGAGGTATGATAATACAAAGCATATGGACTCTTCAGTCAGGTTTACTATTGATTTCAGATTGTCTATGAATAATATCTTTCCTTAGGGCCTATATTCCTGAATGACCACTACCATTGTCTTGCCTTGGGTATACTGTTGTTTCTGAGAAATGCACAAATGCATGACTACTGTCCTCTTTTATCAAAGCTTCTGACAATTAAGAGCTAAAGCTGAAGATACAGCAGTCTCCTTGGCTAAGCCTTAGCAAACAATTATATGCTCATCAGAACCTGGGACTCAGGTAAGCCACAAAGAAAACTAATTATCTATTTGCCACCAGCCTGCAGACATTGGTATTATGAAGATGAGAAGCCCAACTGTTCAGGAGCAAAAGAATATTATTTGCCATATTACATTTAAAGAAATAGCCCAGAGTTACTTTCTGGGGATGTGATTGCATTCGTTTTATGGGGTGCTTTTTTATTAGAAAAGTAATACAATGCTTGTTGTCACAAGGCAAACAATACAAAGGTACAAAAAACATCGAGACTCTGTTTTTTAGCAGTGCAGTCTAACTCTAGTACCCTAAGGCAAGCTATGTTAATTTGTAATTTGTCATATATCTTTGTAACTTTTTCTTGGTTCTTAGAAATGCAGAAAGACAGAGATGGATAGGTTGATAGAATAAAAATGATATGCATGCACATGTACACATATATTTAATGTGTTTCCAAAAATTGGGTCATCCCATTGTCTTCTTTCTAAAAATTGTCTCCCCATAGCCTATCTTAATTTCCTTCCAGCTCTCTACATGCAGATATTGTGCATTCCTTTAAATTTATATATTTTCATTTATTCAATATATATTTATTGTAATGTCTGCAGGCATCTGCTTTAGGCTTTCAGGTGAACAAAACAGACAAAATACTTGCTGTTGGAGAATTTTTATTCTAATGCAAGAGACAGAAAAGAAATGCATCAACAAGTAAAATATCAGAGTGTCACTTGGTGTTGAATGTTGCGGAGAACAAAAAAAGGAGCAAACTCCAGAAAAGGGAGCCCAGGGAGGGCTGCTACTTTACCTTAATGGACAGGCAAGGCATGTAAGCTAAGAACCAAAGGCCATGAGGGAGCCAGCCGGGCATCTATCCAGGGCAAGACCTTCCAGGCAGGGAGGACAGCCAGTGCAAACAGTCCTGCCAAGAATATCTGACTACAAATCTTCTACAAGAAGGCTTCTTGAATTACTGCTCGAAATTTATACTCACAGAAAAATAACACTTTTCCCAGATTGCTTTTCAGCAATTTGCAGTGTCATCAGCAATGTAGAATGGGGCCCCTTTCACCCCAAACTGATCAGCACTGGACACAATCAATCTTCTTAATTTTGTCAAATGGATAATTTTTTCATTTCTCTAATTACTGATAATGTTAGCCAATTTTGTTATATTTTTGGCCAATAATAGGTTCATAATTGCGACCTGTGATAAGTTTGCATGAACTTTATGATTTCTAAACCCTGGTGCTCTGTAGTATTTAGATGCCAATGGAATATCCATCTCTGACAGGACTAAACAAGAAAAAGGGATGCAAAGGAAGGACCATTTTGTATCTGTATATGCAGAATAGTTAGGATAGATATATAGCTACTTTCACTTAATTCAATGAGAAGAAAGATTTGTACTAGTAGTGTCTGGACAGAATATTCTGCCTGCATCTTGTACTATGGATAACCACTAAGAAGATAACAATGTATATGTATTAATTATTGAAACTGTCCTATTAATCAGTTTTGAAACTGTCTTGTTGTTTCTCAATAAAAAAATATAGAAAAAAAGAGAGAATATTCAAATTCAAGTTTTCTTCTTCTTGTTTGATTATCAAATATTTAACAATTGGCAGTAAAGTAGTCATACGTATTGTTCTTTATAAATAAAATGAATAAAGTTTTTAAAAAGAAGCCTTTTTAAGTCATCCAAGTCAAAGAATATTATCTGAATTGATACTATGACAGCAGTAGAAAAAGTACAAATTTTAAAATTTTAGTGATCAAGAAAAATCGAAAGTTGCTTGACAAGTATTCAATCCCTTGTTCCGCTAAAAAAAAAAAAGAAAAGAAAAGAAAAAGAAAAATCAAAAGAATTTGTAGACCCTTGTGTGACGTAAAGGAAAAAGGGATGCATGGTGGTCACAGGTTTCTGATTTTAGAGTTGAAGGGGGTGGTGGGAGGGAACAGCAGGAAACTAACGTGAAGCTGATGGCTTGTTGGCCCAGAGGTAATTGTCATGTTTACTGTTCATTTGGACATGTGACTCTGCAGCTTATTAAAAAAAAGTGTTTTATGTAGATGAACAAACATCAGATGAATGGAGATCCAGTCAGGAGAGGGATGTGTAAATTCTCGGAAAGATAATTAGATATGAAAGG